>UESW01002004.1:263548-304199 GCA_900491605.1 Calamus simplicifolius | reverse complement strand
CATCAAGCAATAATTTTAGCCACCATCCTTAACCTCGCTTTGTTTTCCCAACTTTATTCCTTTTCTTTTGTTTTTAAAATTATCTTTGAAAAACACCCTCCAAAAATATTTAGAAAACTTGAGGACTATTTAAAAAAACTTTAAAATATTGAAATATAGATTCATGACAGGTTTGGGATGGGTTTTGATGTGGGAGTATATGCACCAACCCTCCTCGATCTCAATTGCAAGGTCTTTGATTTTTTTCAAAACTCACTCTAAACTCAATCAAAGCTTGAAGACCCTACTTTGATCTAGGCAAGTGGGGTTGTGTCCTCATCAAGTTAGGATAAAATTTTCACTCATGAGAATTAGGCATAAATTTACTTTTTTTTATTTTTGGTATTAAGTATTTATAATATGTTCTTATTTCATTTGTAATCTTATTGATAATTGATATTGATATTTGTTTAAAATTTTAAAAAATACACTTTTATATACTATTACCTAATTATATTATCTTAATATTTTTATAAGTTTATAACTATTATTTATATTAGTATCTAATCATGCTATAATTTTATGTCTGGCTACTCTAATGTTTAGCGTAGCAAATGGATGAGAAAAAAAAGATTGAATTAATCATTGAAAAGAATAAGAAAATAAAAGCATGTATTAAATTTTTTTTTTTAGAAAAAAACTTAACTAACTCAAATGATCCATTAGTTCATCCTAACTCAATCATCAAGGGTTAAGGTTTAGCTTCAATAACTGAACTCAAAAGAGACCCAATCTCAAAAGTAACTCAAAGCCAAAGTGGTCTATTCAAATATCTTGGCCTGACCCAATTGCCATTCCAAATAATCTTTCTAATTGAAAAAAATACATAGCTTCTTGATGAGGTAACCTTTGTCAATTATAACCATCGGACACATGGTTGTTTGCCTCAGCCAAATTAATTAGTTGCATCTCATCACTCGATCATCTTAGATGGAATGGATTCTTGGGTCTAACAGGGATAAAAAAATTCAACGATCAAAAAATTCCAATTCAATCAAAAAAACCTCACACCCACCTATGAAAGGAGGTTTGATTTGATTTGGTATATTTTTTATATTCAATCTTTATTTCTTTTGAGAAAACCTAGGCCTCAAGATCCTCTCTAAGTTGCTGCCATCATAATTCATAATGACTTGAGCATCAGAGGATCTGCTTCAAGGATAGATTCTAGAGACCCTTTATCATTTTTTTTTCTTGTGCAAGCAAATTCGTTGTTAATCTTTATATCGGTAACCTTAGTCATACTCTACACTAAGTTGATTTTAGTTGTAATTGATCCTTTACTAGGTTTTCTTTTTTTTCAAGAAAAAAAAAAGGAAAAATACACACAGAGGCAATTCCCTTTATGTGAGCAACATGTGCTAGGAAATAAAAATGATGATCATTAAGAATAGCTATCATCATAATTGGCACAAGGTTATAATTCTACACCTTATCCCCTTTAGTCATAAAGAGCTTTGTAGTGCAAGCATTTGAAGCAACTCTAATATGACTTGATTGAAAATAAATCCACAATCTTATGACAAGAACAAACCAATCCCATAAGTAGCAACAAGAGTAAATATGAAATATGTCAAGTAAGCTATCAAAGAATTAGCAAATGCTATCAAGCCATTTCTTGTAGGTATTTGATAAACCATCCCATTTGGTGCACTATTACATTGTGCCAGCAATAACACTTGTTAAAAAAAAAATTTATGTCAAACTATATGAAATCTCAAGATCATTATGTTGATCACTAAGAATATTAACCAAAAATACTTGGATCTATTGATCGATCGTTGACTAGCGCGGAATTACTATGACATGAATGCAATAGAGAGAAGTTTGTGACCTTCCTTAACCAAATTGCCTTAGCTCCTTAATGGGACCGTTGTCTCTTTTCCTGATGGAAAGAAGAAAAATTGTGTTATGATTTGGTGTTGAAGACCATAACTGATAGGTATTTATATAGGGTTCCCATAATCTCCTAAATGGTATCTACTCAATTTAATTCTATATCAATTCAAAAATCAATGGGATACCAGTATTAGACCACGTAATTTCAACCCATATCAAATAGCTTATATAATTGAATGAGAATATATGTTGCCCAATATAGAACACATGATTTCCTATTAATTTACCTAATATAGGAAATCCAATTTTTTGGCACAATATAGAAAACGTGATTTCTTATTGTTACCTAATATAGAAAATCTGATTTTTGGGACAATATAGAAAACATGATTTCCTATTAATTTACCTTGATATAGGATATCCGATTTCCTAACAATACTTACTATTTTAATTATACCTCAAAATTTTGATGACCCTTTCTAATTATTTGAAACATCAATTTTGAAGATCTTCATATTTTTTTTGACCAAAGAGAAATAATCATATAGAAATAAGTCATCAATAGGAGAATAGAAGTCCACTAAATCAGTGTGCATATCTTAAGAAAATTGAACCATGAGTACACCCTAATTCATAGACTAAATGCCATACCCCTAATATGAATAAAAGCTCTCTATTTCTTAAAAAATAAGAGAGTAAAATTATCATTATTGTAAATTTTCTAGTTCTCATGCTCGAGTGTGACCTAAACTTTCATGCTATAGGATTGAATACTTTCTTTACTAAAGCTCTTTTAGATATAATATTTTCTCTATATTAGAGTAAGTATATTTATTATTAGGAGATAATGTTAGTTTGTACAAACTATCATATAAAAGAAAGTTCCTAACAATTTATAAATTTTAATTAAATCAATCTTTCATCTCTAATATGAAACATATCATTGTTTATCCAAATTAGAAATTAAAATTAAATTCTCTTAAAGGAGAATATGAAGCAAGCTGAAAACTAATCATGATTTTATGTCTGGCTACTCTAATGTTTAGAGTAGCAAATGGATGAGAAAAAAAAAAGATTGAATTGATCATTGAAAAGAATAAGAAAATAGAAGCATGTATTAAATTTTTTTTTTAGAAAAACCTTAACTAACTCAAAATGATCCATTAGTTAATCCTAACTCAATCATCTAGGGTTAGGGTTTAGCTTCAACAACTTGAACTCAAAAGAGACCCAATCTTAAAAGTAACTCAAAGCCAAAGTGGTCTAATTCAAAATATCTTGGCCTGACCCAATTGCCACTTCCAAATAATCTTTCTGAATGAAAAAAATACATAGCTTCTTGATGAGGTAAACCTTTGTCCATTATAACCATCGGACACATGGTTGTTTGCCTCAGCCAAATTGATTAGTTGCATCTCATCACTCGATCAATCTTAGATGGAATGGATTCTTGGTCTAAAAGGGACAAAAAAATTCAATGATCAAAAAATTCTAATTCAATCAAAAAACCTCACACCCACCTATGAAAGGAGGTTTGATTTGGTTTGGTATATTTTTTATATTCAATCTTTATTTCTTTTGAGAAACCTAGGCCTGAAAGATCCTCTCTAAGTTGCTGCCATCGTAATGCCCATAATGACTTGAGCATCAGATTTTTTTTTTCTTTGTGCAGCAAATTCGTTATTAATCTTTATATCGGTAACCTTAGTCATACTCTACACTAAGTTGATTTTAGTTGTAATTGATCCTTTACTAGGTTTCTTTTTTCAAGAGAAAAAGGAAAAACACACACACAGGCACTTCCTTTATGTGAGCAACATGTGCTAGGAAATAAAATGATGATCATCATAAGAATAGCTATTGGCACAAGATTATAATTCTACACCTTATCCCCCTTTAATCATAAAGAGCTTTGTAGTGCAATCATTTGAAGCAACTCTAATATGACTTGATTGAAATAAATCCACAATCTTATGACAAGAACAAACCAATCCCATAAGTAGCAACAAGAGTAAATATGAAATATGTCAAGTAAGCTATCTAAGAATTAGCAAATGCTATCAAGCCATTTTCTTGTAAGTATTTGATAAACTATCCCATTTGGTGCACTATTACATTGTGCCAGCAATAACACTGTTAAAAAAAAAATTATATCATAAGCTATATGAAATCTCAAGATCATTATGTTGATCATTAAGAATGTTAACCAAAAAATACCTGGATCTATTGATATCGATCGTTGACTAGCTGGAATTACTATGACATGAATGCAATAGAGAGAAGTTTATGGCCTTCCTTAACCAAATTGCCTTAGCTCCTTAATGGGACCGTCGTCTCTTTTCTGATGGAAAGAAGAAAAACTGTGTTATGATTTGGTGTGTTGAAAACCATAACTGATAGGTATTTATATAGGGTTCCCATAATCTCCTAAATGGTATCTACTCAATTTAATTCTATATCAATTCAAAATCAATGATTTCCAACCCATATCAAATAGCTTATATAATTGAATGAGAATATATGTTGCCCAATATAGAACACATGATTTCCTATTAATTTACCTAATATAGGAAATCCAATTTTTTGGCACAATATAAAAACGTGATTTCTTATTGTTACCTAATATAGAAAATCTGATTTTTGGCACAATATAGAAAACATGATTTCCTATTAATTTACCTGATATAGGATATCCGATTTCCTAACAATACTTACTATTTTAATTATACCTCAAAATTTTGATGACCCTTTCTAATTATTTGAACCATCAATTTTGAAGATCTTCATATTTTTTGACCAAAGAGAAATGATCATATAGAAATAAGTCATCAATAAGAGAATAGAAGTCCACTAAATCAGTGTGCATAATCTTAAGAAATTTGAACCATGAGTTACACCCTAATTCATAGACTTGATTGCCATACCCCTAATATGATTAATAAAGCTCTCTATTTCTTAAAAAATAAGAGAGTAAAATTATCATTATTTGTAAATTTTCTAGTTCTCATACTCGAAGTGTGACCTAAACTTTCATGCTATAGGATTGAAGACTTTTCTTTACTAAAGCTCTTTTAGATATAATATTTTCTATACTAGAGTAAGTATATATTTATTATTAGGAGATAATGTTAGTTTGTACAAACTATCATATAAAAGAAAGTTCCTAACAATTTATAAATTTAATTAAATCAATCTTTCTATCTCTAATATGAAAACGATATCATCGTTTATCCAAATTAGAAATTAAAATCAAATTCTCTTAAAGGACAATATAAAGCAAACTGAAAACTAAACCTTAAATTCTTACTAAATAGTCTCTATAAATTTAACCTCAATTTCAATATTATTATTAATTCTCAGGTTTGTCTAAAGCATTATAGGCATCTTTGATTCGATCTAAATCCAATAAATAAGGAAGTGAGGGCATGATGAACCATAAATTTATGAGATCTTTTAATCTCAATTTATTGGGTACTTAGTGTCTTTGTCGTACAATTGCCAAGAAAACTTTGATAATACTGGTTTCAATTAATCCTCTCATATGTTCAAAATGCATCTTTTTATGCATAAGAAATAGAATGTGATGCCTCTAGAGTAGAAATTGGTGCAGTACTCATGCAAAAGAAACAGCCACTAGCTTTCACTAGCAAGGCGTTATCAAACAAACATTTAGAGTTTTTAACTTATGAGAAAGAGAGAATGGCAATCTTACGTGCAGTTAATAAATGGCAAAATCATTTATGGGATGACCATCATCATCTACATTGATCACTGTAGCTTAAAGTACTTATAAGAACAAAGGTTATCTACAAAAATTCAGCAAAAATGGATAGCTAAGCTTATGGGTATGACTATAAAATCAAATATAAGAAAGGCTCAGATAACTTAGTAGTAGATGCCCTCTCCCATCAAATGAAGGAATTATCAACCATCTCTTATACACTACCCACATCGATCGATCAAGTCCAAACTGAGACTATGGATGATGAGTCCTTGCAAGCGATCATATGACAACTTCAAGAACAACCAGATAAATTATCTTATTACAGCTATGAAGATGGCCTATTAAAGTACAAAGGAAGAGTGATCGATGCTTAGTGCAAATTCCAATTGATGAAATAGGGTCCTACAAATTCTACATGATTCCCTAGAAGGAGGGCATTTAGGATTTCTTAAGACATACAAAAGGATGTCAAGAACCTTCTATTGGAAAGGAATGGAAAAAGACATTTAGCACATGTGGCATCCTATGATATTTGTCAGAGAAACAAAAATGAATCTCTTGCTCCTCCTGATCTTCTCCGGTCTTTACCTATCCAAGAAGGAGTGTGAGCGGATGTCTCCATGGACTTTATTGAAGGACTACCAAACTCACAAGGACACTATTATGGTAGTAGTCAATCGCCTCTCTGAATATGCTCACTTCATTCCAGTAGCTCATCCCTTTACAACCACTCAAATTGCGCAGTTATTTATAGAGCAAGTTTTCAAACTGCATGACATGCCTAACTTAATTGTCAGTGATAGGGATAAAGTATTCATAAGCAAGTTTTGGTAAAAGCTCTTTCGACTACAAGGCACAAAATTATGTGTGTTCCTCCTGCCATCCACAAACTGACGGGCAATCGGAGGTAGTTGATCATTGTCTTAAGACATACCTCGTGTGTTTTACAGGTCAATGACCAAAAAAAAAGGAAGAGGTGGCTTCCATGGGCAGAATGGTGGTACTACCTTCCATAGTTCTACAAAAATGATACCTTAAAAAAAATTATTTTTAATTAATTTAATTTAATATTTAAAAAATTAATTTACAAAAAAAAAAAAAAAATTAATTTAAAAATAAAATTAATTTAAAAAATTAATTAATTTTTAATTAAAATTTAATATTTTAAAAAATAAAATTAAAAATTAATTTAAAAATTAATTAATTAAAAAAAAAATTAATTTAAAATTTAAAAATTAATTTAAAAATTTAAAAAATTTAATTTTTTGAAATAAAATTAATTTTTTTAAATTTAATTCAATATTTTAAAAAATAAAATTAAAATTATTTTTAAAAAATTAATTTAAAATAAAAAATTATTTTTTAAAATATTTTAAATTAATTAATTAATTAATTTAATATTTAAAAATAAAATTAAAATTAATTTAATTAATTAAAAAAAAAAAAATATTTTTAAAATTAAATTAAAAATTAAAAATTAATTTTTAAAATTAATTTTTTTTTTACTTTTTTTAATTTTTTTTTAATTTAATTGTTTGGAAGAAGGGCTAATTTTATGTTTACAAAAGAGGTAGGGGCAATTTTTTAAAAGAAAAACTTATTAGATTACAACCGGTAATGTGGATAGCCACCTCTCCCTGAGGTAATGTAGATTACCCTTAAGTGGTAATCCATTACCACAGCAAGATAGATTGTCATTCAAAATATGTACCAAATGGTTATTCGATGGGGCCCTTTTAAATTACCGGTAATCTGAATAGATTACCTCCTACCAAACGCCCCTAAGAGAAGCTAACATTAACATTGGGTTCGGAGCAGAGTGCAGGGTAAACATCACGAGCTCTAAACGTTTTAAGCATGAGTTCGAACTCAAAGAAGCTCAACTTCCCGGCCTTCAATCAGGACAGGAATGAAGCAAGAAGTGCAGGCGTTTGGCGTCCCGCTGCCATTCGGAAGTTAGAAGATCACTAACCATCATATTTTCCAGCAAAGCACCAGCATGTTATAGGTGTAATCTGGAAGGATTAGAGAGATAACTGATGCTTGAGTTCCAAAGCCACAAAAGACCATTGGCAAGAGCCCATAATATAATATGTTAAACTGCATCAGAATTGAAACGCCAACACCAGGAGCGCCTGGCTGAACATTAATTGATCAAGTCCCAGCGTCCGATAAAATCATGCTTTTCTGAAGAGAGATTACTTCACATGATCTTGCCAGCGCTAGAGCACTTATTTCAAAAGGTTTTATTAGATAATTACGGAATGATCCAAGCCCTTTAATGTCAACCAATAGCAAACAGCTCATGGATTAAAAATTTAACTTATTTATATTGGTTACGTGTCAACATTTGGTTAATTGATCAAATTATTCCATATCATTTTTTTTCCTCTACTTTTAAATATTAAACTTAACTTTATATTTAAACTACAAAAGCAATCAATATTTAAATTATATTTGTATCCCAAAACAATCTATTTTTCTATCTTCTTGTTGTGCAAAGTCATTCATTGTTGAATATACTAGGTTTAGGATTAATTTTGTACATTACTTTAATATCGAGCAAATCAATTTAAATTTAGTTGGTATCAATTTGACTTTTCTTATTGAATGAATATGGTAGAAGCCAATCTTAAATAAAATGGTACAAAGTAGGCATGAGAGAGAGCAAGTGCCACTCGCCAGTAGCATGGAAGGAGAGCCTTGATGAAGGAGTGCTCGCTGATCTCGTTGTCGGGGACCGGGACTAAATGGAATTACGCTGAAGCAGTGACGCAAACAAAATAGCATAGGCAGGCAGTCCTAAACAATGAAGAACGCAGGACTTCCCCTCTTGCATGCGCCAGTAACCTTCCAACCATCAATCGTGCCTAAATTAGCGTAACTCCATTAGTCCTGGTCCCAGACAACGAGATCAGCGAGCCCTTCTTCATCGAGGCTCTCCTTCACCACGCTGCTTGGCGAGTGGCACTTGCTCTCTCCCATGTCTACTTTGTACCATTTTATTTAAGATTGACTTCTACAATATTCATTCAATAAAAAAATTAAATTGATTTAAATTAATCCTAAACCTAGTATATTCAACAATGAATGGCAAAATTGTCTCTTTAGTGCCGATCTGATCCAGCAACTTTGCACAACAAGAAGATAGAAAAATAGATTGTTTTGGGATACAAATAGAATTTAAATATCGATTGCTTTTGTAGTTTAAATATAAAGTTAAGTTTAATATTTAAAAGTAGAGAAAAAAAAATGATATGGAATAATTTGATCAATTAACCAAATGTTGACACGTAACCATATAAATAAGATAAATTTTTAATCCATGAGCTGTTTGCTATTGGTTGACATTAAAGGGCTTGGATCATTCCGTAATTATCTAATAAAACCTCTTGAAATAAGCTTCTTCCATCTGAAACGGTGGTATTCGCAGAGCTTGGAAGCCCGTATATCCTTTTAAAATACATGCATGTTTAAGAAGCTGTACAATAGAACTACTAAAAAATATTGTTCAGCATCCTTTTAAAATACATGCATGTTTAAGAAGCTGTACAATAGAACTACTAAAAAATATTGTTCAGCAGCGATAATTTGAAGCAACGGATCATAACAGTGGAAAGTAAAGGTGCACGAGCCTAGCTCTGTCATCCTAGAGGCACATATAGCTTTTTAAAGTACTCTTCTTTTAGCCATTCATCCATTCTCGTTTGTTATTGCATAAGTCTACAAACTAAGTAGTGTTGGCAAATAGAATGAGAAATACTTTACAAATGCATCAATCATTATAGAGCCAAGAAAAAGTTAAAGATATTTCTTTCATTGCCTTCCTCAATAAATTACACATGAGAGACAATTTAGCAAAAAAAAAAAAAAAAGGATCAGTTAGTTTAGGATACATAGTTGGAAACCTCTACCTACTTACCAGAGCTGGCCACTCCTGGTCTGATAGAGGATAAGTCCACAGGTTGACGCCAGTGTGGGCGCAAGCCTTGAACCCACGCACAACAGCATTGCAGAATGCACATGCTCTGGTGGCAGGCCTCGCTGAGCAAATTTCACATGCCTTGTGAAGGCAGGGCATGATTGCCAAGGAGCCTTCCCGGGATTTGCAGAAGACACAGGAACCGCGTTCGATCTGCACAGCATCGGCAAATATACATGATTACCAACATAACTAGCCTAACTGCAAAGCTAAGAGGCCCTTTTGGGAAGAGAGATGCTCACCAGGCCATGGTCCCATTGCCATTGGAAGAAACTAGTGAAGGGTGCTCCTGTGCCATCGGGGTGCAAGTTTGGTAACTGAATTTGTGGAAGGCCAGCCATGTCTCTTCCTCTGGTGCGTTCTCTATTTTTGTATTAGTATCAAATCAAGATGGTATTCGGAGATAATATGAACTACCTAATAATAATAATAATAATAATAATCTTTCATATAGCTTTCCTAATTTCCACTTTATCTTGATTTTGCATTTTTTTAATCAATAAATAGAACTATTGACCATGTTAGTTTCATAAAAACAACTATTGAAATTGAAGTTTTTTCACTCTATATTGTTGTTGGGATGCTAGTACTTACAAGTTGTTTTCTATGATCTTTTTTGTAACAAAAGATTCTTAAAGCCTAATATAAGGGACTCTTCAGACATATGCCCCAAGCAAAAGTGCAAGCTCTCAAGGAAAGTTTTCCATCCAAACTCTACGAGCATTAGATTGGACTACAAGGTTTGTTATAAGCAACTTGATTGCCATCACAAAAGATGTCTATAAGAGAAACAAGGAATAGATGGAATAACAAAATAAATTTGTTGAATTAGTGGATAAAAGTAATTAGATTAACCATTGATCCAACAAATGCCTGTCATCCTTTAATAGAGGTGGCAGAGATTTGATTCAACCCACCAACTCAACCATAACCCACCCTCCAAAAAAATAGGGTTAGGGTATTTTTTTCTAACTTGAACCTAAATAATCCAAAAAATTTTGGATCGGTTCATGAGCATCCCAAAATGATCCAAAAATGATAATTATTAGAAAATGCACAAGTTTTGATCATAATTCATTATTAGTTATTTGGATAAAAAGATAAGATATATTTTAATTTTAATTGTTTAAATTATAGTATTTTATATAGATAGTATTATATAATTTTATGAATTATCAATTAGATTGTTTACATGATTAATATTTTAATAATTTTATCTTTTTTAATATGGAATGTATTTGATGCTAATGAGACTCAACAAAAGATGGGATTAGAAGTACATATCTTAAGTTGGCTGTTGTTGAACGATCAACTTCAAACACCCTTGAAGAGGAGATGAAAAAGTAGAATTAGTAGGAATAGTATCTTCAACTTCTATACCCTACCCCATCCTTGCCTTATGCCGCATCAAGCAATAATTTTAGCCACCATCCTTAACCTCGCTTTGTTTTCCCAACTTTATTCCTTTTCTTTTGTTTTTAAAATTATCTTTGAAAAACACCCTCCAAAAATATTTAGAAAACTTTGAGACTATTTAAAAAACTTTAAAATATTTGAAATATAGATTCATGACAGGTTTGGGATGGGTTTTGATGTGGGGAGTATATGCACCAACTCCTCCTCGATCTCAATTGCAAGGTCTTTGATTTTTTTCAAAACTCACTCTAAACTTAGTCAAAGCTTGAAGACCCTACTTTGATCTAGGCAAGTGGGGTTGTGTCCTCATCAAGTTAGGATAAAATTTTCACTCATGAGAATTAGGCATAAATTTACTTTTTTTTATTTTTGGTATTAAGTATATTTATAATATGTTCTTATTTCATTTTGTAATCTTATTGATAATTTGATATTGATATTTGTTTAAAATTTTAAAAAATACACTTTTATATACTATTACCTAATTATATTATCTTAATATTTTTATAAGTTTATAACTATTATTTATATTAGTATCTAATCATGCTATAATTTTATGTCTGGCTACTCTAATGTTTAGCGTAGCAAATGGATGAGAAAAAAAAGATTGAATTAATCATTGAAAAGAATAAGAAAATAAAAGCATGTATTAAATTTTTTTTTAGAAAAAAACCTTAAACTAACTCAAAATGATCCATTAGTTAATCCTAACTCAATCATCAAGGGTTAAGGTTTAGCTTCAATAACTTGAACTCAAAAGAGACCCAATCTCAAAAGTAACTCAAAGCCAAAGTGGTCTAATTCAAAATATCTTGGCCTGACCCAATTGCCAATTCCAAATAATCTTTCTAATTGAAAAAAATACATAGCTTCTTGATGAGGTAAACCTTTGTCAAATTATAACCATCGGACACATGGTTGTTTGCCTCAGCCAAATTAATTAGTTGCATCTCATCACTCGATCAATCTTAGATGGAATGGATTCTTGGGTCTAACAGGGATAAAAAAAATTCAACGATCAAAAAATTCCAATTCAATCAAAAAAACCTCACACCCACCTATGAAAGGAGGTTTGATTTGATTTGGTATATTTTTATATTCAATCTTTATTTCTTTTGAGAAAACCTAGGCCTCAAAGATCCTCTCTAAGTTGCTGCCATCATAATTCCATAATGACTTGAGCATCAGAGGATCTGCTTCAAGGATAGATTCTAGAGACCCTTTATCATTTTTTTTTCTTGTGCAAGCAAATTCGTTATTAATCTTTATATCGGTAACCTTAGTCATACTCTACACTAAGTTGATTTTAGTTGTAATTGATCCTTTACTAGGTTTTCTTTTTTTTCAAGAAAAAAAAAAGGAAAAATACACACAGAGGCAATTCCCTTTATGTGAGCAACATGTGCTAGGAAATAAAAATGATGATCATTATAAGAATAGCTATCATCATAATTGGCACACAAGGTTATAATTCTACACCTTATCCCCCCTTTAGTCATAAAGAGCTTTGTAGTGCAAGCATTTGAAGCAACTCTAATATGACTTGATTGAAATAAATCCACAATCTTATGACAAGAACAAACCAATCCCATAAGTAGCAACAAGAGTAAATATGAAATATGTCAAGTAAGCTATCAAAGAATTAGCAAATGCTATCAAGCCATTTTCTTGTAGGTATTTGATAAACCATCCCATTTGGTGCACTATTACATTGTGCCAGCAATAACACTTGTTAAAAAAAATTTATGTCAAACTATATGAAATCTCAAGATCATTATGTTGATCACTAAGAATATTAACCAAAAAATACTTGGATCTATTGATATCGATCGTTGACTAGCGCGGAATTACTATGACATGAATGCAATAGAGAGAAGTTTGTGACCTTCCTTAACCAAATTGCCTTAGCTCCTTAATGGGACCGTTGTCTCTTTTCCTGATGGAAAGAAGAAAAATTGTGTTATGATTTGGTGTTGAAGACCATAACTGATAGGGTATTTATATAGGGTTCCCATAATCTCCTAAATGGTATCTACTCAATTTAATTCTATATCAATTCAAAAATCAATGGGATACCAGTATTAGACCACGTAATTTCAACCCATATCAAATAGCTTATATAATTGAATGAGAATATATGTTGCCCAATATAGAACACATGATTTCCTATTAATTTACCTAATATAGGAAATCCAATTTTTTGGCACAATATAGAAAACGTGATTTCTTATTGTTACCTAATATAGAAAATCTGATTTTTTGGCACAATATAGAAAACATGATTTCCTATTAATTTACCTGATATAGGATATCCGATTTCCTAACAATACTTACTATTTTAATTATACCTCAAAATTTTGATGACCCTTTCTAATTATTTGAAACATCAATTTTGAAGATCTTCATATTTTTTTGACCAAAGAGAAATAATCATATAGAAATAAGTCATCAATAGGAGAATAGAAGTCCACTAAATCAGTGTGCATAATCTTAAGAAAATTTGAACCATGAGTTACACCCTAATTCATAGACTTAATTGCCATACCCCTAATATGATTAATAAAGCTCTCTATTTCTTAAAAAATAAGAGAGTAAAATTATCATTATTTGTAAATTTTCTAGTTCTCATGCTCGAAGTGTGACCTAAACTTTCATGCTATAGGATTGAATACTTTTCTTTACTAAAGCTCTTTTAGATATAATATTTTCTATATTAGAGTAAGTATATATTTATTATTAGGAGATAATGTTAGTTTGTACAAACTATCATATAAAAGAAAGTTCCTAACAATTTATAAATTTTAATTAAATCAATCTTTCTATCTCTAATATGAAAACAATATCATTGTTTATCCAAATTAGAAATTAAAATTAAATTCTCTTAAAGGAGAATATGAAGCAAGCTGAAAACTAATCATGCTATAATTTTATGTCTGGCTACTCTAATGTTTAGAGTAGCAAATGGATGAGAAAAAAAAGATTGAATTGATCATTGAAAAGAATAAGAAAATAGAAGCATGTATTAAATTTTTTTTTTAGAAAAAACCTTAAACTAACTCAAAATGATCCATTAGTTAATCCTAACTCAATCATCTAGGGTTAGGGTTTAGCTTCAACAACTTGAACTCAAAAGAGACCCAATCTCAAAAGTAACTCAAAGCCAAAGTGGTCTAATTCAAAATATCTTGGCCTGACCCAATTGCCACTTCCAAATAATCTTTCTGATTGAAAAAAATACATAGCTTCTTGATGAGGTAAACCTTTGTCCAATTATAACCATCGGACACATGGTTGTTTGCCTCAGCCAAATTGATTAGTTGCATCTCATCACTCGATCAATCTTAGATGGAATGGATTCTTGGGTCTAAAGGGACAAAAAAAATTCAACGATCAAAAAATTCTAATTCAATCAAAAAAACCTCACACCCACCTATGAAAGGAGGTTTGATTTGGTTTGGTATATTTTTTATATTCAATCTTTATTTCTTTTGAGAAAACCTAGGCCTGAAAGATCCTCTCTAAGTTGCTGCCATCGTAATCCCATAATGACTTGAGCATCAGATTTTTTTTTTCTTTGTGCAAGCAAATTCGTTATTAATCTTTATATCGGTAACCTTAGTCATACTCTACACTAAGTTGATTTTAGTTGTAATTGATCCTTTACTAGGTTTTCTTTTTTTCAAGAGAAAAAGGAAAAATACACACACACAGGCACTTCCCTTTATGTGAGCAACATGTGCTAGGAAATAAAAATGATGATCATCATAAGAATAGCTATTGGCACACAAGATTATAATTCTACACCTTATCCCCCTTTAATCATAAAGAGCTTTGTAGTGCAAGCATTTGAAGCAACTCTAATATGACTTGATTGAAATAAATCCACAATCTTATGACAAGAACAAACCAATCCCATAAGTAGCAACAAGAGTAAATATGAAATATGTCAAGTAAGCTATCTAAGAATTAGCAAATGCTATCAAGCCATTTTCTTGTAAGTATTTGATAAACTATCCCATTTGGTGCACTATTACATTGTGCCAGCAATAACACTTGTTAAAAAAAAATTATATCATAAGCTATATGAAATCTCAAGATCATTATGTTGATCATTAAGAATGTTAACCAAAAAATACCTGGATCTATTGATATCGATCGTTGACTAGCGTGGAATTACTATGACATGAATGCAATAGAGAGAAGTTTGGCCTTCCTTAACCAAATTGCCTTAGCTCCTTAATGGGACCGTCGTCTCTTTTCCTGATGGAAAGAAGAAAAACTGTGTTATGATTTGGTGTGTTGAAAACCATAACTGATAGGGTATTTATATAGGGTTCCCATAATCTCCTAAATGGTATCTACTCAATTTAATTCTATATCAATTCAAAAATCAATGGGATACCAGTATTAGACCATAATTTCAACCCATATCAAATAGCTTATATAATTGAATGAGAATATATGTTGCCCAATATAGAACACATGATTTCCTATTAATTTACCTAATATAGGAAATCCAATTTTTTGGCACAATATAGAAAACGTGATTTCTTATTGTTACCTAATATAGAAAATCTGATTTTTTGGCACAATATAGAAAACATGATTTCCTATTAATTTACCTGATATAGGATATCCGATTTCCTAACAATACTTACTATTTTAATTATACCTCAAAATTTTGATGACCCTTTCTAATTATTTGAACCATCAATTTTGAAGATCTTCATATTTTTTTGACCAAAGAGAAATGATCATATAGAAATAAGTCATCAATAAGAGAATAGAAGTCCACTAAATCAGTGTGCATAATCTTAAGAAAATTTGAACCATGAGTTACACCCTAATTCATAGACTTGATTGCCATACCCCTAATATGATTAATAAAGCTCTCTATTTCTTAAAAAATAAGAGAGTAAAATTCTCATTATTTGTAAATTTTCTAGTTCTCATACTCGAAGTGTGACCTAAACTTTCATGCTATAGGATTGAAGACTTTTCTTTACTAAAGCTCTTTTAGATATAATATTTTCTATACTAGAGTAAGTATATATTTATTATTAGGAGATAATGTTAGTTTGTACAAACTATCATATAAAAGAAAGTTCCTAACAATTTATAAATTTTAATTAAATCAATCTTTCTATCTCTAATATGAAAACGATATCATCGTTTATCCAAATTAGAAATTAAAATCAAATTCTCTTAAAGGACAATATAAAGCAACTGAAAACTAAACCTTAAATTCTTACTAAATAGTCTCTATAAATTTAACCTCAATTTCAATATTATTATTAATTCTCAGGTTTGTCTAAAGCATTATAGGCATCTTTGATTCGATCTAAATCCAATAAATAAGGAAGTGAGGGCATGATGAACCATAAATTTATGAGATCTTTTAATCTCAAATTTATTGGGTACTTAGTGTCTTTGTCGTACAATTGCCAAGAAAACTTTGATAATACTGGTTTCAATTAATCCTCTCATATGTTCAAAATGCATCTTTTTATGCATAAGAAATAGAATGTGATGCCTCTAGAGTAGAAATTGGTGCAGTACTCATGCAAAAGAAACAGCCACTAGCTTTCACTAGCAAGGCGTTATCAAACAAACATTTAGAGTTTTTAACTTATGAGAAAGAGAGAA
This sequence comes from Calamus simplicifolius, assembly GCA_900491605.1. Taxonomy (NCBI): domain Eukaryota; kingdom Viridiplantae; phylum Streptophyta; class Magnoliopsida; order Arecales; family Arecaceae; genus Calamus; species Calamus simplicifolius. The sequence goes on along the minus strand of UESW01002004.1, from coordinate 287,553 downwards.
TGGCAATCTTACATGCAGTTAATAAATGGCAAAATCATTTGATGGGATGACCATCATCATCTACATTGATCACTGTAGCTTAAAGTACTTATAAGAACAAAGGTTATCTACAAAAATTCAGCAAAAATGGATAGCTAAGCTTATGGGGTATGACTATAAAATCAAATATAAGAAAGGCTCAGATAACTTAGTAGTAGATGCCCTCTCCCATCAAATGAAGGAATTATCAACCATCTCTTATCCACTACCCACATCGATCGATCAAGTCCAAACTGAGACTATGGATGATGAGTCCTTGCAAGCGATCATATGACAACTTCAAGAACAACCAGATAAATTATCTTATTACAGCTATGAAGATGGCCTATTAAAGTACAAAGGAAGAGTGATCGATGCTTAGTGCAAATTCCAATTGATGAAATAGGGTCCTACAAATTCTACATGATTCCCTAGAAGGAGGGCATTTAGGATTTCTTAAGACATACAAAAGGATGTCAAGAACCTTCTATTGGAAAGGAATGGAAAAAGACATTTAGCAGCATGTGGCATCCTATGATATTTGTCAGAGAAACAAAAATGAATCTCTTGCTCCTCCTGATCTTCTCCAGTCTTTACCTATCCAAGAAGGAGTGTGAGCGGATGTCTCCATGGACTTTATTGAAGGACTACCAAACTCACAAGGACACTATTATGGTAGTAGTCAATCGCCTCTCTGAATATGCTCACTTCATTCCAGTAGCTCATCCCTTTACAACTACTCAAATTGCGCAGTTATTTATAGAGCAAGTTTTCAAACTGCATGACATGCCTAACTTAATGTCAGTGATAGGGATAAAGTATTATAAGCAAGTTTTGGTAAAAGCTCTTTCGACTACAAGGCACAAAATTATGTATGTGTTCCTCCTGCCATCCACAAACTGATGGGCAATCGGAGGTAGTTGATCATTGTCTTAAGACATACCTCATGTGTTTTACAGGTCAATGACCAAAAAAAGGAAGAGGTGGCTTCCATGGGCAGAATGGTGGTACTGCCTTCCATAGTTCTACAAAAATGATACCTTATGAAGTTGGATATGGATAGACCTCGCCGATGGTTCTTACTTATACCTTGGGTTCTACTAATGTTCGTTAAGTGGATATTGAGTTAAGAGAATGAGATGATATCTTCAAACTATTAAAGGAAAACTTAGTAGCGGCTTAAGTTTGAATGAAACAAGCAGATAAACAAAGGTCGGAGTGCTCCTTTGAAGTCGGAGATATGGTTTATCTGTGCCTATAACCTTACAGACAGGCCATGATAACCATTGAAAATAATATGAAGCTTTCTTCTAGATTTTATGGGCCCTATAAGGTTTGGGGAAAAATTGGATCGGTTGCGTATCGGCTAGACCTACCTGTTGAATCTAAAGTTCATCCTGTCTTCCGGATGTCATATTTGAAAAAAAGAGTCGGTCAGGAGACAGCACTGTCTACACAACTACTTAATTTCTCTAAGGATGGACAACTTCAAGTACAATAGCTTGCCATTCTAGACCAAAAAATGATAAAGAAAAACAACAGAGATGTGACTATGGTACTGGTAAAATGACCCAACTCAGCTCCTGAAGAAACCACTTGGGAGCATCTTTACAAGTTGCAAAAGAGGTTTTCAAATTTTCAACCTTGAGGATAAGGTTGATTTATTTTAGGAGTAGAATGATAGGCTTTCCTAATTTAGAAGATCCCTTCATATCTATAACAGAGCAAGCAGCTGATAACAGAGCATGAAGGCTGCATTTATCATAATTATTCAAAGATGAGTTATGTGCAGTAAAAGCAAAAAAATGTATTTAGGTCTTTATATTTTTTATCTTTTCAATACATTTTCAGATTCATTAATGGGTTGAAAACTAGAAAGAAGGTTCTTATAGTCTTAGTTTTCAAAAATACTAAGTTTGAATCTTTGTGATCACTAAAAAATTTCTATTCAGAATGTCAGCTTTTATTCTTATTTAAACCTCTATTATAAGTGCATTTATATTAAAAGGATCGTAATCAACACGTCAGACATGGAAAAACCTAGTTTTATTAGAATTGTGTTACAGTGTGACCTATGCATCTTAATAAGAAGATCTCTAATGAGATTCAATCATGTACCATTTAGCTCAATAATTTGGCTCTTTTCCCCTCCTCTTTTACTTCAACACTCATCCTTTGCTCAATTTTTTCTTGTAAACTCAAGGTTCTGTGATAGCTTCCATAAGATTTAGCATTAAACTCTATGCCTCAACCACTTAAAACTATCTTAGGACCACCCTCTCTTTTTTTCACTTTGAAGGGGAAAGTTTAGGAGATCTAATCAATAAGAACTATAAAAATGTTTGCATGACCTACATCAAAAGAAAATAGTTATAGCTTATAATTACGATAAACTCAGGGCACAAGACTGGTTTTCCTTTTACAAAACAATGAATCTCCTTAACAACAAAAAATAACAACAAAAACTGCCTTAAAGTTCACATGGAATAAGAAATATTCCAGTATCACCATAACACAGGATTCTTTGCATTCTAAGATTAGTCCCAGACAACATGTAAATGCTGTCCAAGAAAACATAGAACTTCTCTGTTTAGGCTTCATTTACACCATTCTAAAAAAAAATTGAAAAGAAAAGCGGGGATTCAGCTTAATTAGAATTGTCTACCATAATCGCCATCAGTAAATGCTCCCCTCCTACTGAACAACTAAATACCTCACTCATCCATCCATTAAGTGACAAAAGCAAAGAAAATCAACTTGCTAGAACATTTTAACAATCCAAGCAAAATGTTATCAGTCACAAACAACAAGCGGTAACCATACCTTGACAATGTCATCAGTTGAATGGGCTTCAGCTACATCACATAACTTTCCAGTTAAATATGATGCAGAATACTTCCCATCTGCTGTCCCATATTCCCCGAGAACCCATAATATGACCTGCACTTAAACCACTATAAAATGAAAGGATGTTTCTGGGCAAAAAATAACATAAGTAACAGCATATGCTCTGATGACATAGCTTAGAGTGAACAGATAAGCACCTGCAAAAATACAGATGGAAGCTTTGGCTCCCCAAGAATACGTAAATATGAATCCACCTGCATAAAAAGACAAATATGTCAAAACATGGAAAAAAAATGACAGATGGACCAGAAACTTAAGAGAAAAGGAAAAAACATATAATAGCAATAAACATCTAATTTTTTTTACAAAATACAAGCAAGAATTATTTCCATTTTAACTTTATGGTGCAACAGCACTTTAGTATTTTACCCAGAGCCTAATATGACCATATATAATTATATGTATTCTTTTCAATAGAAGAATAAAAACTAATATCTGTAGACTTTCAAGCTATAGATATTTAAGGAAATTGTAAAATTATTAAATTATTAAATTATAAAACATACATCAGCATCATATGACAGTAGTCCCTACCATTTAAGTGCCATCACATCCATTCTAAAGAATACAAGTCACATCTGATAGTATATGCATAGACTTCTATGGCATCTATGATAGAATTTTTTAGAAAATAATTTAATCACTCTTCTATTTATTTATTTTACCTTTTTAAGAATCTTATTATTTACTTTATCATGGATACGATATCTTAACAAGTCTGGCTCATTTTTTCAATGATTTTGTCTTATCAAAACACAATGAGTTATAACTTAGGTAAAGAGTGTGAAGTGTGACCGGGAACTCTAATTCTCTAAGGAGGCATTTGGTAATCCAAATGAGATCACCACATTGATCTTAGAACATTGGAGATCATTGTCCCATGGTAATATGATCCCTGGTGATCTAAGATAATCATATTTGGTATGTTATGTCCTAATGATTAAAGATTCTCAAGAACCATGATTAACCTACTTGGTAACACTACTCTTCTTTGATATTTTGCAACTATCGTGATACATTAGTGTTATTTCATATTATTTATTAGTATAGTATTTAGATTAAATTATAGGCAAAACATACTTTTGGTCCTCAAACTTTCACTCAAAATTCACTTTGGTCCTCAGACGTCTAGGTTTTCTCTACCTACCCATTTATGTCGGTTTCAGGTATAGGTACCCTTTTGTCACAACTAATAATCCACATGTTTGCATCAAGGTGATACGTCAACTATTCCATCCATTTTAATTGATCTCATATAATGATAAGTCAGGAATGCAACATTCTTAGAACATGAGAGACAACTATAACAACTGAAAGTTTGAGGACCAAAAGCATATTTTAGCTTAAACTATAACATTATTTTTACATTATGATATCATACTATAACATTATAATATATCATAATATTATATTATATTATAGCCATACTACATATTATAACTATATGCTATTTAGATTAAAATATAATATTATTTTTTAATATAATACTATGATATATCACAATACAATCATATTGTTACTATTATTATAATAATATTATATCATTATATACAGAATATTATATTATATTATATTAAAATATAATCTTATAGTGTTAAAATAAGAAAATAACACTAGCCATCTTTTTTTTCCCTATAGACTGGGAGAATTTTGGATCCCAAATTTCATCCCAAGATTATTGCCCTATGTGATTTTGGATATCTATCCTCAAAGGCGGGTATAGAATCACTAGGTTGGATGCGATTTTAGAGGAGATGATTTAAGATCACTGGAGTGTAATCAAACACAATGATTCCATCACCTCCACCTAGATCACTTGTGATCCTAGGTCAATCACTACATACCAAATGCCTCCTAAAGTATATTTGCATCTCTAGTTATCCCCAGCTTCTCTAATTACTAAAACTGAAAAACAGAAATATTTTGAACAGCTTAAACTTCCTTCAAACATAAAATATTTTGTGGGCTAAGAGAAAATTCAAATTTTGAATTAAAGACCACCTTCATGAATTGAACAATAAGTTTTAAATCATGTGCATACACAGGAACAGCATTACTATTCATGTATAACACTTGAATAACCTACTTCACAGATAAGGCTAACAACACAAAATTTGCTAGTGCAAATTATACATGCAAAGAACGCAGGTATGGTGGCTAACATAAGGCTAAAAAACTGCAGTAAGATAGGACACCTGCAGAGTTTTTCTGACAACTTGGATCAAGCTTGCTGGTTATAAAATAATCCATTAAACAGGAAATAGGTTTTGAATCATTATTATAAGCTAGGTGGCAGCTGGCAAGCCATAGTGTTTGTCCTTTCTGAACTCAGTTTCTGTTTGTCCTTTCTGAAAACTGAAAACCTGAAACTTTTTTGGCACTAGGGAAGAGGAAGCAATGGTGGTGGAGATGACAATGGTGGTGGCAGCAGCAGTGGCTGTGGCCTGCAACAGCGGGCAATGGAGGTTGTAGCAACAGGGGTAAAAGAGAACAAGTATTTAGTTTTCAATAGAAGTAAAAACAAGAATTCAAGCTTTCACTTCTTCTAAAAACTGGGTAGTGGTTTTTTCAAAAACTGGAAACATAAACTCCACCACCAAATTACTTTTAGGCCCTGGTTCCCTGATTTCAGAAACAAAATATTAGTCATGTCACAATGCACTACTAATTTATTAAATGGCTATGGAAGCATACTTCCATACAAGGCATTAACAGGTAAGGATTCATTAATAAAACTTGAGCCAGCATGTAATGGGCAAGTTATAAAGCTTTTTGACTTTCAAGATGCATAGGGCAATTGCCAATCCACTTTAGAGACAGCACATCACTCAACCACTAAATCTATAGCTATGCATTTAGGAGTATCTGGTCTGATATGCCAAAGGCATAACCGAATCTGTCTACAAGCACAATTTCAAAAGCATGTTAAAGCAATACATGTGAATTTATGTAAAAGTAAGCAAAACCACTGAGATTGTCTTTCAAACAATGAAGTCAACTAAGGAGTACTTACAGCAGAGGATCTCAGTTGACTATCAGCACCTTCATCATCCTCACCAAATCCTTCAGCAATTAGTCGCATTAAATTATGCGCCACTTTAACATTAACAAGATCACCTGCATGCTCAAAGTAGTCTGCAAAGTAAACTTGTTAGAGACACTACCCATGGAGTTCCAAAATCAAATGTAGAAATAGCATTCAAAGCAACAAGACAGAAATGATACAATAATATTTGCAGTTACCTGGATAAACCATTGGTTGCTTGGTGCATATTGTTCAGCAAGCTCAACACAACGTGATGATATTTCTGTTTTGTAATGATTGTCATTTATGCTCATCATGTAATCAATCATGCGATCAACTATCACTTCGACATTTGATGACTTAGTCATTTTATAAAGTAACTCAAAGGTATTGCGCTTCAGTGTATCATCAGGATCCTGTGTAATTCGAACAAAGAATTGGTTCATTCCATTTATATTAAATTATATCAGAAATCTGCAAGGGCATGTATCACTACATCTTTCTTTTACCCTTTAAGAAATAATTTAAATAGGTAGAAAATCAAAATACTAAAAACACATGCATAAAGTTTTGATAATTTTACAAAAAAACTATAAGTTTTGAGAATTTTGCAAGAAAAAATACATCTTTTCTTTTACTTTGTAGAATGTCGACTTAGTCCTGAATAAAACAGAGTGGAGAGTGAAGGAAGCAGATTCATATAGCCAACCCCATGTAGTTGGGAAAAGGCTTAGATGAGTTGAGTTGAGTATGAGCTGAGTATTCAATATCCTTCTTTAATCTTTTGCAGATTTCAGACAGTTTTTAGAGTTTGAGACAAATATATCCCTCATCCTTTCAAGCAAGAGATTTTTTCCCACCCATAAAAGAGAGCACATCTCTCTCTCTCTCTCTCTCTCTCTCACTCTCTCTTCTTCCTTTTCTTCCTCCTTATATGCCCGCCCCTACCCCCCATCGCAGCTTAACCTCCTCCCTACCCTCTCTCCCCCATCACTTCTCTCATCTTCCTCCTTTTTCTCATCATTTTCTCCCTCCTACACCTCTACGCAAGTTGTCCTAGCACCCTCAGCTTCAGCATCGAGTTTTGGCAAAGTTGAACCCCTTCTTGTAAAGATGAACAAGGAAAAACAAAACAAAGAAAGGAAGACCAGCCAACATGATTCTCACTCATATTCATGACAACTTCCATGTCCTAAACTAATTTTAAAAGATCTCGAATATTGACATTATAGGCATTAAGCAAGTCATAAATTTCCAGATATTGAGGAAGTGTTCAGAAACCAGAATACAGCAGTCATGCTACAGAACTTGCTTAAGTTTTTAGCACTTCTTGCACCAATTTTGTAAAGGACATTTATAAAGAAGAGAATTCAAACAAAAACTAGCATCATGATAAACTTGCTTGATTAACTAATCAATTAATAATAAATATGCAAACAAACAGTCAATATTAAAACTTGTTACAGCACAACGAAAAAGTAGAGTATATATTTAAAATGTCAACAAGCTTGCCAAAAATCTTAATTTTTCATCCCTCCAATTGTATTCTAAAATTCCCCTTCTACACATTTGTGCAAACTTTACTTAAAACTTATGTGAGTTTGCCATTATGTCGATAAAAATTTTATATTAAATCAATTTTCACAAAATTATGCAAACTTTAGTCAAAACTTTATGTAGCCATTACTTAAAACTTGAATAAATTCATTACTATGCAATATCACTTATGCGCTCAAAATTAGACTTTCACAAATTCACACCAATTCTACATAAAATAATGTAACCACCATTTAAAACCTGTTTGAGCTCCCATCATGTTGATGTTAGTCTTTTATAAATTTACGCAAGATGTGAAACCAACAACTAAAACTTTGCTAACTCATTATTACACAGAAAACAGAGATTATTTTAATACTTTTGAATCATATCTTTTCCATATATGCTTCTATCCATCCAATTATCCCTTTTTTTATGGAAGGAGGTTGGATCCATTAAAAGTTGATTTTGAGGGGCAGGCGATGGAAGGTGATAAAGAAAGACATTATATGAGAAAGAGTTAATATTTATTCCGTTCCATTGAAAATAACGGAACAATTCTGTTCATAAGAACAAAGGGAAGCAGATCTATTCTATACCCGATAAGTACCAATATGAAGACAATAAACCCATTGTTACGTTTCCATATTAAAGTGAAGTATAATACTTCATTTTTTTTCTTTAATTTAATGCCCATTGGTGTTCCAAAAGTACTTTTTCGGAGTCCTAGAGAGGAAGATGCAGTTTGGGTCCATTGCATAAGTGCAACAAGTAACACGATATGTTATTTTACTTTTTCTTCTTCTTTATAAAAGGTAACACAAGTTTCGGAACACAAAAATAACCTCTCTACATATGGGGGGAAGGTTGCATGCCTCTAACCCTCCCTAGACATCATAATGGTAGGAGTTGCATGCAATAGGCCATGCTTGTTGATAAAAGAGTTTGGACTTGCTAATGCTCATCGTTAGAAAAGGAGCTGGCTGAACAAGGCTACTTGTTGGGAACACCTCAAGAGCATCATGGTGACCAAATTTCATTTCCCTTCTTTTTGACAAAGTGTTTGTACTTTCCAAACTCTTTGAGGTGGGAGAAGGTAATAGGGAGCGGGTGAAAAGTAGCAAAGTACCTAGAGTAGATAGAGGACGGGTACCGTAAAAGAGGAAGATGAGAAAACTATATGAAAAGGACAAAAAAGAGGAGGTCAAGAGGTCAAATGAGGTAACGATAGATTAGGAAGAGGAGAGAGAAAAGGAAGATGATGAAAGAGAGAGAAAGAGACACGTGCTCAACAACACAAACAATAACAAAGTCCTAATTTCAAACAAGCCAATAAGTCCTTTTTCTCCATTTTTGGTTTTGAGGGTAGGTGGTAGTTGGGTCAGATCATTTCGAATTCTGATCACTTTCAAGTTCGAGTTGTTGAAGCTAAACCCTAACCCTATATGATCGGATTAGGGTCAACCCATGGTCATCTCAAGTTAGCTTTTTTATTAAAAAAATCAATATGCTTTTTTTAATTCTTTTCGGTAATTTATCAATGATTAATTCAATCCATTATTTCTTCTTTTACACATTATTACTCTAAATGCTAGACCAGTTAGACACAAATTATGATATGATTAGACACTAATAGATATATAGTTATAAACTTGTAAAACATTTAAATAATATAATTAAGTAATAGCCTATAAAAATGTACTTTTAAAATTAAATAAATATTAACATCAAATTGTTATTAAGATTACAAAATAAAATAAGTAAATGCTGAAAATGTACTTAATCCCATAAATTAAAAAAAAAAAGTAAAGTCGTGCATAATTCTACTCTTTCATCTTCTTTTCAAGGGTGTTTGAAGAAATTGATCTTTCAATAAAACTTGAAAGAGTATACTTCTAATCCCATCATTTATTAAGTTACAGCAATAACTTATTATATATAAAAAATATAAAATATTAAAACATTAACCAATGTAAACAACGTAATTGATAATTCATAAAATTATATAATGCCATCTAAATAAAATTTAAAATAAATAAATGAAACTTTCTTTTCTAACAAATAGGTATAGAGAAAAGAAAAAAAAAAAGGGACCTTCATAAGGTCTTTATTGATTTAGAGAAAGCATATGATAGAGTACAAAGAGAAATAATATGGTGGGTTTTAGAAAAACAAGAAGTTAGCAAAAGGCACATAGAATTGATAAAAGATATATATGAAGAGCAATAACTATTGTTAAAACAATAGAAAAATTAGTGAGTTTTCAATTACTTTAGGTTTACATCAAGGATCTGTCTTAAATCCGTATCTTTTTATATTAGTTATGGATGAATTAACCAAACATATTCAAAATGATATCCCATGGTGTATGTTATTTATAGATGATATAATGTTGATTGATGAAACTAAATATGAAGTAAATGCTAAGCTAAAAATTTGGAGAAAGACTCTAGAATCTAAAGGTTTTAAGATTAGTGAACTAAAACTGAATACATGAAATGTAATTTTAGTGAGAATAGAAATACAAGTGAAAAAACAGTGAACATTGTAACCCAAAAGATACCAAGGAGTGAAAAATTTAGGCATTTAGGATCAATTATCCAGTAAGAAGGTGAAATAGTTGAAGACGTAAATCATAGAGTTAAAGCAAGATAGATTAAGTAGAGGAGTGCTTCAGGAGTACTATATGATCGGCGCATCTCATTAAAATTGAAAGAAAAATTCTATAAAATCGATTAGGCCAGCTATGCTATATAGAACAGAATGTTGGGTAATACTAAAACAATTGATGATAAAACGAGAAAAAATCTATTATGATAGTTTAGACATATACAACGAAGACCTTTAGATGCTTTAGTTAGAAAGAGTGATCTTTTAATAATCCATGGTAAGAATAAAGGTAAAGGTGGATCTAAACTAATATGGATAGAAGTAATTAAAAAAGATATAACTATTGTAATTTGAATGTCGACTTAGTCCTGAATAGAGCAGAGTGGAGAAAGCAGATTCATGTAGCCGACCCTATGTAGTTGGGACAAGGCTTAGATGAGTTGAGTTTCTTTTCTAACAAATATCATTTTTGGGTCTTTTTGGGTTACCCATGACTCAACCCAATCCCTAAGGCAGCGTTTGGTTCGAGGAATTTTTCAAGATTCCTACCAATCTTTTGATAGCAATGTCACATTGCTGCATTAGATTCAGCATATCAAAAAAGATGAAGGGCATTTAAGATTGCTTTTTAGATTGCCATAGTTTGTGGCAATCTGATTCCCATCAAGAGATTAGGTAATCTCATATTGTCAGTTAGTGAGAATCTTCGTATTACTTTTTTCAAAATTACCCCTCAAAATAAAACATCATTCATGAGATAAGGAGAGCCTATTTAATAAAATGCTATATTAAAATTTTAATTACATATTAATATAAACAATGAAATTATTATGTTAAATTACATATTATATTACATATTAATTGTATTAGTAGATAATATTGTATATATAATATAATAATATAATTAAATAATATTATTAAAATTATTATTATGAGTTTAATAACCTTACATTATTATTTTATGTTGTATTATTTTATAATAAATAGTATATATGAATATAATATATTTATTTATAATATATTTTTTGTTAATATAATATATAGTTATTATGATATTATATATAATTATTGTACTACATATAGTGTTAATAGTATTATAATAATATTTGAATATTTAATAATTCCTATATTTTTTTTATCATAAAATTATTCTAATATTATTAAATTATAATATATTAATTTTTAATAGAACAAATATATAGTTATTATTATATTATAACTATTACTCTATAGTATTATTAATACTATTAATATTTATACAATATTTAATTGTATTAATAGTTATAATATTTTACCTATATATATTATAAATATTTAATTTTTTAAGATATTTTAAAAAATTATTATATATAATATTATATACTTTTATAGATAATTCTAATTATTATATAACATATTCTACTATTGTTTGATATTTTTATATAGTATTGTTAATGATAATTTGTATCATCTTGCATAAAATTATAATTAATTATATATTTTATATAATCATATAGAAATAATTATATATTTTATATAATATAATTATTATATTTGAAAATATTGCTTTGCTTTGGTTTATTTTCAGTTTGGAAAATAGGAATACTTTTTAAATTTTAACATACTTTTCATCTAAACTCTCGATAATCTGACTTATTAACCAAACATGTCAATGTGACATACCTAGCAATGTACAATAATATTACTCCGTAAACCAAACGTTAGTATCCTACATGCCTGGGCATTATAATTTCAGGAATCAAGCCTAACAATGTAATGTCTCATGCTAAGATGGAATCTTGCAATCCATGAATCAAACGCCTCCTACAATTTTTGGATCATTTCATATTCGAATAAAAAAACCCTAACCCTATTTTTTTGGATGGTTCAAGTCAGGCTCATGGGTCGGGTCAACTTGCTACCACCTCTAGTTGAGTCATATTTTCTGCACCATGACCAAAAAAATGTTAAAATATATTGATAAAAAATAGACAGATTCCTTCTAAGAATCATTTCCAAACATGAGAATTTTCTTCCTTTCTTTTGGCATTACATTGGAATTTTTCCAATTTACCTATCAATTCTCTTGTCAATATACATCTCTGTCATCCTTAATGGGCAAGATTGTGAGTAAATCTTTTTTTTTTCCAATACTCAAGATTTTATTTAAAGTTTCAATTAAAAAATGTGTTATAATATATTAACAAAAAATGGATTGGTTCCTTCTGTTCCCATATGCTAATTCTTTTTCTTTTTTGGTAATCATGTTGGAATTTTTCCAATCCACCCATCTAGTTTCTTGTCAATCTACATCTATGCCATCCTTAAGGGGTAAGATTATAAGCATATTTTTCTTTCATTTTTCTAATATTCAAGATTTTATTTAAAGTTTCAATTAAAAAATATGTTACATATATTGATAAAAGATAGACAAGTTTCTTCTAAAGATTGTTTCCATACATTAGAATTATGTCTTTTTTTTTTCCAACAATCACGTTGGAATTTTTCAAATTTACTCACTTGCTATCATGTTAATCTACATCTCTATGATCCTTGGAGAGCAAGATTGTAAGAAAATCTTTCTTTCCTTTTCCCAATATTTCAAGATTTTATTTAAAGTTTCAGTTGCAAATAGGCTATAGCACAAAATACAATTCTTCCCATTATTTTAATAATATGTTTCAGTATTTGATTGGAGGTCTAACACATTATCAAGGGATTAAGAAATGAAAGTCAATGTATTAACAAGTGATTAAAACTTATTGAATTTTCAAATCTTTGATTTTAGTCATTAAGACTTGTTGAACCGATCCGGTTCAATATAAAAATTAATAAAAGAAAATCATTAAAATTGAGTACACCACATTAAAAAAAAAAAAACAAACTATGAAACTAGATCGGCCGAACCAACAGCACCCTCTCAATTTGGTTCAGGGATCGAACCAAACTGAACTAGTCTGCTCTGGCACCGGTTTAGTACTGAACCACAGTTCAGCCTACCTTACTGTAAACCAAAAAGGTGCTAAAACAAGATGATACAAATTTGTAAATATAGATCAAAAACTTTTTTTTGCTACAAAGATGTACTTGTGCAACGTAAGAGTTCTGTCCAAGGCATTGATGCTGCATTGTTTCCAAACCACCCTGAACCGAATCTGTCAGGTCCGACACTGGTTCGGGACTGAACCATGGTTCTAACTACCTTACTGTAAACAAAAAAGGTGCTAAAACAAGATGATACAAATCTGTAAAAATGGATCAAAAATTTTACTTTGCTACAAAGATGTACTTGTGCAAGGTATGAGTTCTGTCCAAGGCATTGATGCTGCATGTGAAACAATGCAGCCAAAACTTAACTCTGTACCTTCTTAGTAACGACGTTCATGGTCTTAAGTTCATTGTGTTACACAAAATCCAAAAGGGTCGTGAATATCAATGGCATCTAAAGAGGATTGTTAAATTTTGAGGCTTAATGCTGATTCAAACTAGGACTGTCTTAAGGTATTGTATTTTTCTTACAGGTAACTACTCCGATGGAACTCTCCTGACAGCTACCCCATTCAATTTCCACTGCTTTCTTGTCATATAATTGCTAAAAATAATCTAAGTTCCCCTCCATGTCTTATCATTAAATATTGTCTAACTTAATTGGACTATATTACCCATATTCTTTTTCCATCCTCAAACTTGCCAAATTCTTGGAAAATTTTCTGCATGAGATCCACTCTCCAACTAATCCGCTGCTTTTAGAGCAGCTCTAACCATTTCCTTTCAAAACCACCCATCATGCTTTATCTTCACTTGATCTTCACAACTCTTCCGTCCTCCAATAACAAACGCTGCTTCATTTAATCCATCTCTTAAGTATTGTTCAAAAGCAGCAAAAAGATCTCCACATTTCTTAAAGCATGATTGCTCCTATTGAATCATAACACAAAATTTGTCATTCTCATTATCTGATGTAATGGGGAATTTAAACCTTCAATTTCCTGGAATCTAGCCTTATTTCCAGTTTTTATTTTTCTAACTTTTGTTATCATTTTCTTGTTTTAGAGGCCTGTTCTACCATGTGGCTGACATTAGGCTTATCTCAATTTTGAGGGCATAGATGAGTTGATGCACTACCAACTTGAAGGTGCCACTTCAGCATTAAGGATTGTAGGACCAAACATAATCATTATCTCAACTCTCTAGATCTTAAAGAAATTGAAACTTATGCCTCACCATGTTTACAGACCTCTTATACCCAACCTAATGATCAATGACAACACAGATTTTGTTAAACAAGGTCTCCCCTAAGCTGGCATTACACATCTTTACATTTTAGTTGAAAAAGAAGATAAAGAACAACTTATTCATGTTTTCTAGTTGGTTGTTTCCATGTTTACAAAGATACCCTAATCTTCTGGTATCCTGTCTCCTTCCACTGTCCTCACATCCATAACAAACAATTATTCTTCCACATTTCTTTCAAATGAATCCTAAGCTCCTCAGCTCCTTCTTTTACATTGTATTCCCCTAATACTACGCTTATCTTTACATTTTAGTTGAATAAAAAGACAAAGAACAGCTTATTCATGTTTTCTAGTCAGTTGTTTCAATCTTTACAGAGACACCATAATCTTCTGGTGTTGTCTCCCTAAACTGTCCTCACATCCATAACAAGCAATTATTCTTCTGCATTTCTTTCCAATGAATCCTAAGGTCCTCAGCTCCCTCTTACATTGTATTCCCCTTAACATCCATAACATGCACTTACTTTAGTTGACAGGTCTGCTAGCAAACCATATTAAATCTTCAAGTTGTTGTGGTAATATGAACAAATCACTAACTGTAAGGTAATCTGCTCTTACCCTTCAACCAAACAATCATCAAGTCACCAAAACAAACCAATGGCCAAATAGGAGCAGATTCTCAGTTAGATTTCCTCATCTGATGCCCCAAGATTACAGCTATTGTTCCTCACTGCACATCACATTCTAGTTTCATTGTGCATAAAGATGTTTTCTACTGAATATATGCGCTGTTCCATAATAGCAACTTGCTTTGACAAGGTAACTATGATGCAATGTTTGATCAAGGAGAGGCTTATGATGCACAAAGTTGGGATAAATAGAAGAAAGGGGTAGCACAAGCACGTTAATAAAGGAGGCAATCACTGGAAAAAGTATGGGAAGCAATGAGCCAAAACCATCAGTTCACTATTTCAGGCAACCAGGGTTCTGATTTCCAATAGGGTGATTGATTGATCAAATGGAGATTTTTCATTCATGTCAACGCCATAGAGATGTAACTAGATAATGATCATAAGTCAAATCATCATTCAATGGCTCAGATCACCAACTGGTTTGAAGTATATTTTGGTCAATAAGTACATGAGAAAGCCAAAATGGAGTCCCTGTCAGGTTGAGCAATCAAAGAATTCTCATTTCATCAGCCTTTTCTGATAAAGGATTTGGTGCCCCATTTTGGATTGCTTTTCTTTCTTTCTTTATGTAGAATCCATAAGAAAATAAAACAGGAAAAGGTCTGGTTATCAGATTACAGAAGTGTGGCTAGTAAGACATAGATTTGTGAAGCAACATTGATGGAAGAAGAAGAACAGAAACCAGCTTCAGCTGTCAAATCTCTCTAATCTCTTCTTTAGTGTCCTTATTCTTTTGATTTCCTCTTTTGCTTTCTGCACTATTATTCCTTTTGCTGTTGTAATAAAACCAGTAGTTCGGGTATGCAGAATTTGAGTTGGTTTCCAGGTTGAACCAGAACTCCTATTCCTATTAGGAGAGCAACAGAGCCTTTCAGTCTACCTAAATTTCCATCAAAGAACCATCCCCCCACCCCCACAACACCCCCCCACCCCAAAAACCAAAACCCAAAAAACAAAAGAGAAGAAGAAGAAGAAGAAAAGAAAACTGCACGTGGTTAAAAAGTGCAGAGACTGCAGAGACCAAGCCAATCTAATAATAAACTCACCAGAAATCCATCAGGGCATCAAACACATTTGGCCACATTTGGTTTGTGAAAGTAGTTCCAGAATGGGTAACAGTTTCACATTTGAGCTCATTTCCAAGTTTGATAACTGAATTAGACATGGCAATGTTGATTCCAGTAGGAATCAAACAGGCATAAAAAGGGTAAAACAATTGGATATATGCCTGAGTATTAACAAAAAGAAAAGATATTTGTAAATTATATTCATTCATATCAATTATATAATATAAAATATATTGCATATTTTAATTGCATAAAAATTATTTATTGTATAAAAACAATATAATATCATATTATCATCAATGTTAATATGATATAATATTTTATTAAATAGCAATTAAGTATTATAATGTTTACATATATATGTAAAATATATGATGTATTTACACCTATCTAGAATATACTACTGAAGAAGCTACTTGTGACAAGGTTCGCCTGGTTAATTCGAGATAAGTAAACTTACCCAAACATAAAACTGGAATCAGAATTTCCTGATGATCCCCAATAATTGATACCTTCAGAATGGGAACCTAACAACCAAATACAGCGTTTGATTGTTTCTTAATCCTAAACCATAACTCCAATAGAAACATATTGTCCTAGAAACTCCAGAGAATGCCTTCTGTTCTTCTTAAGACTGAATTGATCCAGTTTTGTGCCGCAAAACAAGAATCCTTTTAGATTCAGTAGAAACTACCATGTAGTTGGGAAAAGGCTTAGATGAGTTGAGTTGAGAAACTTTCGAACCATCCATTTTGGTTGTTTGCACATGACTCAGCTTTGTGCATCTAATCACATTTTGGAGTGGATAATGATCCAGATTTCTTTACTTATGGTCAGCCTTTCATTAGACACAAGGGTAGTTATTGTGCTGTTGAGCCTGTTCCAAATCCAGAAATCATATTCCAGCTCCTACTTACTATTCTCATTTGCCAGGCCACTCTGAACCATGAAGGACATGCTATCATCCTTAATCTCCATTAGTGACTTTTCCACTTTTACAACTCCTATTTAAATCCTGATCCCTTTGTTTCCACTAACCCCTTAGCTCTTTTGACTTGAGAACAACCTACGTTAAAGGTTGCATTTTTCTGGTCATGACAAAGAAAAAGGTTACACAAAATGCACATAACCAAGTATTATAAATTTTTAGGTAAACCTTACAGTAAGTTGTTATGTTATGTGCCACATTTTCTGTTTAGGTGTACATAAAATGCTCTAACACAAAAATGGCAAGGATCATTAAGCTTTGGAGTCATGCCTGACATACATGGTAGCTTCCTAGTGCCTGCGCTCATCATAAACATTGTAGTTCCCCTAGCGGTACAGACCTGCTAGATCCACAGGTGAGATCAGCATAAACCATGGGAAGACATATGGTTCACAGCTTTTCTACATGTTGGAAATCTACAAATGCATGAGTAAGCACATCTCGTAAAGGCCAGAAGTCAGAATGCAGTAGCCAACTTGTTAACTATGATCTCTTCTACTAGTTGCATATATTCCTTCTCTAAACTTTGAACATGGTTAGCAAAATTGCAAAATAGGGCACAACATGTAGCACCCATTTTATGTACACACTGGAAACCTACACTTATGTTGCTTAGCACATCTTCTGAAGCTTAGAATGTGCTAGATAACACATCTCCGCTAATAATTACATATATGTTCATCAGTCTGAGCTTTAAAAGAATCTGGGTGTTGCAAGTTACTGGCACCGGACTTATATTTGTACATAGAGTAGAACTGTTGTACATGGAGAAGAACATACCAAGAAATCATATACCATTTAGACTATTTATTCATTCTGACAAGATCATGGGCATCTCTATCAAGCAATGTACATTCAGGAAATAAAAATTTGTTGCCCTTACCTCTAAGCAATCAATAACAGCCAGCTGGTGTTCTTCAGCAATATCCGGATTTATTTTTATAAGTCGACCAAGAGCATCAATACCCAAATATTTAAGGTTGTGACTGTCACTCTGCTGATAAAAGCACATATGAGGTCCCAGAAAAAGTGCCAAAAAAAGACAAAGTATCTAATGCAATAAAGCATGTTATAAACCATATCTGAAAAAAGGTAGCTAACAAACCTTCAAAAATCTTGAAGTAGCTTCAACGGCAGCCTCTAGTAACTTAGGGTTTGGATAGATAGATGAAACACAGCATATGCATTCATATATTACAGCATTACCAATGTTGCTTGCTGGTTCACTTTTTCTAAAAATATCACCTAGGACAGTAGACATGTGTCCACTTGCCTGCTTGTCACCGCTACCAAGCAATGCAAGGATTTTTAGTAGTTTTATCTGCAAATAATAAAACCAAAGGAATTCATGATGTAAAAGAATAATTTAACTCACACAATCGTATTCTTGAACAACCCGAAAGGAAGCAAAAAGGAAAAGGCCAGAAAGCCTATGAAATTAAAATCAATAATAAGTAATCAAGACAATAGTGTTCAGCCTTCAGAATTTTGTCTTGAATATGCAAAATTTAGCAAGCCCTATATGCCAAACCAGTTCTCTTTTATGTATATGTTCAATGACAGAAATTTTTTATGCTTAGAATTGGTCAGTACAATAAATTCAAGTAGTATGTGCTGTCCCATAAAAATCGAAGTTTGCATGCTTCACATAAACATAGTGTCTGTACCAGCATTCACAATACTAAAATGTGTTAGGCATCATATTTTCCAGTACAATATTAACAATCCTTACACAGGGTACCTAGCCAACTCGACACTCCTAGAAGACATAACAAGAGGCTGCCATGTAAACTCCATTTGCGGTCAAGCAGCCTCTTTACTCTTGTGATGCAGTTACCCTAGTTCTTTCTAAATAATATCAGCATAACCTAGCTATTTATTTCATGAATGCTAGGTTGGTGTTATAAGTCCTTGATAGCATCTCTTCCTATCAACAGCTACATACTTTGTCAGCATAAATTTGTAGTTGTCCGCATAATTTTAAAATCCTTTCACAAAATTTCTATGTTCCTTTAGGTCTTCATCATCTCTTCCCCCCCCCCCCTTTCCCATTCCTCTACACAAGTTCAAGGTCTTAATTGGTCCCCCTTGGTACTTGAACATTATTATACTAGTTATTGCATGAGCGCATAAAAGCAATCTTCTGTGGCAACTATGCATAGATATATTTGTTATGGCAATGATATGCAGAAACCAAACTCTTTATCTCTCTCCAACCACCTTGAAAAACTAGGTTTGGGGTTTTCAATACTTACGAACACCACAAAGAGATTAAAAACTACCACAACTTCACCAATCAGGCAAGATACACTGCTCTCAGAGACTGGTTCTCGACATTCTGGAGGTTTACCAGGGCAACACATCATTTAGACAATAAATTAGAATAGAATAGCTTAGAGACTTTGCAGAAAGTATACATCATTCAGTTTCTTGGTAAGCCCTCCACAAGAAGTAGCACCATCAAGGTTGACTTAATGTGCACATGTTCACATGCAATTCAAAATTTGAGGTTGGTAAGCATCATAAAGATGTTAATTTTAACAAAACAGTGAGTTCAATGCATTTGTTTCAAATAATGGGGTCAAAGAGACTGCATCTCGTGAAGCCTTGACCTAACTATTTCGTAGATTAGAATGAATAATTTGTAGGTACCACTATACCTGAATAAATGTAGCAGGCATCTGATGGTAATCATATGTCTTTGGAAGCCTTTTTTCAGCCACTTGTTTAAGAATGTTAACAAAACTAACAACCAAATCCTTGTATGAGTTTATGCCTTCCTTAATAAGATCAAAAAGATGGCACAGTGTTGCACCCATCACTCCTGGATCATTATCGCATAACCTCTGCAACAAGCATAAATAATTGAAATAGCATCAGCTGACCAGAACGCATGCAACATGTATGATGAATAATAATATGCACTTACGCACATACATAAATAGACTGCTGAAAAGGAAACTTATCTTAGGTAAACTAACCTGCAACATGAAAGCCTAAAACTATTAAAGTTACATAAATACATACATACATACAAACATAGACTGCTGAAAAGATAGCATATCTCATGAAAACTAGCCTACAACATGAAAAGCCTAAAACCATGAAAGTTACCACATCCAGAAATCCATCATTTCATTTATCATGTGATGAAAGAGTAAGTTGGACCCAGCTCAGATATCTTCAAGTTCCACATTACAATTTGTGATGAAACAACAGCTGCTGCAGTTAATATGGCATTCTTTCCCCGAATCATTAGCCTCAAAAATCTCTCTCTCTCTCTCTCTCTCTCTCTCTCTCTCTCTCTCTGCGCGTGCACGCGGGCGTGGCATGTCACACCCCGTGTGGGTGTATTCCTATGTGTTTCCTCTTGCTTTTTGTCTAAAGATTCATGCTTCCATGCCCCGACC
The DNA here is from genome assembly GCA_900491605.1 of Calamus simplicifolius. NCBI lineage: Eukaryota > Viridiplantae > Streptophyta > Magnoliopsida > Arecales > Arecaceae > Calamus > Calamus simplicifolius. Next base: position 267,086 of record UESW01002004.1, on the reverse strand, counting down.
ACCACTCACACCTCTCAAATTAAAAAGCTCAGAGGGAGACCTGGACAGAATAAGAACATGTGGCTCTTCAATTGTAGTAGCATAAACAGTCTTTTGAATGTAACTATCTCACAGATTACAAATTGATATTCCAAAAGCTTATGACTGATGAATTTGTTTTAGTTGTCCATAATCATTTTCTTGAAAAGCTTGCATTATCTATCAATCTCCTCTACACTATTTATTCCTTTAGTTTATCTTGTTTTCTCATTAGCATTACATTATTTGTGGACTATGAGTTCCTTTTCTTTCAAACCATTTCTTATATGATGTTATGCCCTGAATTTTAAGAGGAAGCTATAAAAGCTTGATTTGCAAGGTCTAATTACATAGACTGCTTTCCAATGCCAACCAGGCCTGTTAGAATGTGCTCACTCACAGAATATGTAGAGAAGCGTACAAATGGCAATTATTAAAAATTTTCATATAACCCACCCCAACTCTCCGGTTCTAAAAATACAAGGAGTCAGTTTTCCAAAGTTGTAAAAGTCAAAAACAAAAGGAACCAAAAACATCAGAATGACTTTGGAAGTAATCAAGTGAGAACTCAAAGAACTGACTTTGCTCAGGCAGAAAGGAAGATATAGAACGTCTGTTATTTGGTTTTCCTGTGTTTTACAGATTAAAGTCACATGAAAAATCTACTCTATTGGCCTCTTGAAGCAGGACCACAATCTTCATTTGGCCATTCAAGCAAGGAGGGGAAAAAAAATCAAGCTAATGGATAATATCAGGGTAACTAAATAAGCAGTAAAAGAATACATTCAGCACCCAAAACAAACCAAAGGTATCACCGTTAATGAACAAAGCATATATACATTTGAAAAGTAGAAGTTCACAGAAAGGGTCTCAATCTACTCAGCAAGGAAATACATTGGACTAAAATTGGACAATGCAATGCAACCAGAGTTCTTTTTTATAAGAGAAAAAACGGAAGAAAAGACCAGTTTACCTTCCTGAAACTGGAGATGAGGTGAGAGACGGAGTTGGGAGCCCGCTGGTAGAATCGGTGGAGGGCCATGACGGCCTTCTGCGGACGGCCTCCTTGGAGTGACCAAGCAGCTCGACGACCTGCGGCAGCACGGCGGGGATGGTCTCCTCGTTGATGAGCTTACATATGGCGGTTAGGGCGGCGCAGACGACGAGGTAGTTGTCGGAGCGGAGGTCCTTCTGGATGGTGTTGACGATGAGGATGATGAGACCGTGGTCCTCGTTGAGGAAGAGGGTGACGGCGAGGTAGCCGGTGCGCTTGAGGAGGAGGGAGTCGTCGTGAGTCATCTTGACGGCGTGGATGTAGCCAAAGGAGGCGTTGTGGCCGAGCATCTCGACGTAGACAAGACGAATGAGGTACTCCTTCATCTTGCGCCGGGGGACGTCGGGCTCGGCGATCCGGCGCTTGAGGGTCTCGATCTCGCGGAGGATGATGCGGTCCTCCTCGGCCTTGGAGCGGGCCTCGCCGATGGACTTGACGAGGTCCAGGAACTCCTTCGACTGGCCCCATCCGCCCTGGGAGCCCATGGCGAGCTTCCCGCCTGATCGTCTTCAGCTGCTCCATCCGCCGAGATCCACTCCAAGGGATCCAATCGCAGCAACCGGGCGCTGCTAAGGCTTGAGAGCAAGAAGAACCCTAGATCGAATTGGAGAGTGGACTGGGGGAGAGAGAGAGATCTGGATCTCGGAAGAGAGGCGGTGAGAAGAACGGGGAGAGACGAGAAGTAAAATTATGGAATCGATGGGCTGCAACTTTATATGAGGAGTTTTTTTTTTTTTTTTTTTTTTTTTTTTTTTTTTTTTTTTTTTTTTTTTTTTACAAACGGATGATCACACTATCCTATTGTAAGTTAGTCTAGAAATATCAAAGTATAAAATCTGCATAAGAGCAGTGGGACAGAAATCATCCTACAGGCCAGCCTGAATATCACTTAGAATAGGATTGAGGGGGACATAATCACGGAACCCCAAATGAAGCCACCGTATAAAAGTGAGAGAGTCCTCTCAATGAACAAGCATTGGGCATGAAGCTACCTAACAGCATAGGAGATGCCAGCCCAAGCTGCGTAAAGCTTGACTATGGGTACAGAAGAATCAAGGGAACCTAAACTACCCACCACCAGCAAGGCACCATTAGTCCTCTGAATAATAAAAGCAGACCCAGCCAATCTATCACGGACGCTTCCATCAAAGTTGATTTTTACAAACCCTGAAGGGGGGCTCCCAAGAGATATAGACCGTGCGACGGTTCGCTGCCAAAGCAGAGGAGCCCCAGTGGCCAAGGTTATAAAAATAGAACCATTGAGAAGAGAAGCACTTTCAGCCACCATAGATCTGACCTTCTGCTCTATTCTATTAGGGAAAGTCGTCTCTTCAGAAAAGATCAACAGGTTCCGCGACAGCCAGATCTGATAGGCAGTAATAGCCCAAAGGACGCTGCGCTATCTAGTAGTCCTATGGAGAGTATCAAGGAAAGGGGAGCATAAGGAATCAGAAGCATCCACTCTACAATCATAACTCATTCTCGTCCAGATCCTGCTTAAAATGGGACATTTAAAAATGGCATGATCAATCGTCTTCTCCTCCTGCCCACACAGCGGACACGTTGCCTCAATATGAAGACCCCTTCTCGATAACATAGAGCAAGAAGGAAGATAGTCCCACATAACTTTCCAAATAAATAATTGGACTCTAGGATGAACAGGGAGCTTCCATATCCAATTCCCATCCCTCGAATCCTGGGGCTGGGGTCTAAAAGCCTCAATAAGGTCCCTAGAGGGGGCCCTGGATAGACAAGATCTCCTCCATAACCTCATATCAGGAATGTGACCCGAGATAAGGGGAATAGAAAGGATCCGACGAGCAAGCTCCTCTCCGAATAAGCTGATCACCATAGAGATATTCCAAGAGGAGCGATCCTGGCTGATGAGGTCCTGAACCCTCATATGCTGCGGAACATCCATACTAATAAAAGACGGCCAATGGGCCAGAGGGAGATCAGTGATCCAACTATCCTGAACAACATCAACCGAAGAACCATCACCAATCATCCACGAAATGTTACTTATAATAGATGGAACATAATGACACACCTCCTTCCAAAAGAACGAATGTCGTTGCGAAGGTTGATGAGCCATAACTGAAGACCAATCACTCTATCTAGCTCGCATGAAGGAACTCCAGAAACAGTGAGGATAAAGGAGAAACCTCGAAGCATGTCTCACCATCAAAGCGTCATGCCTCACAATCAGGGACTGAATGCCAAGACCCCCTTGATGCAAAGGCATACAAATCAAGTCCCAAGCCTGAAGATGAATGCCATGACCATCTTGCATAGAAGCCCATAGAAAGTCCCTGAACCAACGCTCTATCCATCGCAAACAAGTGATAGGGACCGCAACATTAGAGATAAGATGCATAGGAAGGAACGTAAGGACAGAGCGGATGAGAGTGATCCTAGCCATCATTGACAAGCTGGTGACCTGCCACCCATCAATCCGATCCGGAT
>UESW01002004.1:164177-256599 GCA_900491605.1 Calamus simplicifolius | reverse complement strand
ATTACCCCAGTTGGTTGTCAAATGTCGTCATGGTGAAGAAGTCGAATGGCAAATGGAGGATCTGCATCGACTTCACCGACCTCAACAAGGCATGCCCGAAGGATAGCTTCCCCCTCCCTCGGATCGACCAGCTTGTGGACGCCACCTCGGGCCACCAAATGCTGTCATTCATGGATGCCTATTCGGGCTACAATCAGATCCGGATGGCCCCCGAAGATGAAGAAAAGACAGCCTTCATAACCGACCGAGGTACCTACTGTTACCGAGTTATGCCTTTCGGTCTTAAAAATGCAGGAGCGACCTACCAGCGGCTGGTCAACAAGGTGTTCAAGGAGCAAATCGGCCGGAACATGGAGGTGTATGTGGATGATATGCTGGTCAAAAGCAAGGAAGCGCTGCGGCATGTTGAGGACCTCGCGGAGAGCTTTGCCACGCTGCGCAAGTATGGGAATGAAGCTCAACCCAACCAAGTGCGCCTTCGGCGTCAATTCCGGGAAGTTCCTCGGCTTCATGGTCTCCCAGCGCGGTATTGAGGCTAACCCTCAGAAGATTCAAGCTCTCCAACAAATGGCGCCCCCAGCGTCTATTAAGGAGGTCCAGCGCTTAACCGGGAGGATAGCGGCCCTTAACCGCTTCGTGGCTCGGTCAGCCGAGAGATGCCTCCCCTTCTTCAAAACTCTCCGATCGGCCAAAAATTTCCAATGGACTCCTGAGTGCCAGAAATCATTTCAAGATCTCAAGAAGTACCTCGGCTCGCCTCCACTTCTCAGTAGTCCGATCCCGGGGAGACTCTATTTCTGTACCTGGCCGTTTCCGAGGGCGCAGTTTGCTCGGTGCTAGTCAAGAAGAAAGCAAATCCAGAGGCCGATCTACTATGTGAGTAGGCTGCTCCGCGATGCGGAGACGAGGTACACCAGGATCGAGAAATAGTGCTGGCTTGATCACCTCGGTCCGGAAGCTGGCCTTATTTTCAAGCACATTCAGTGACGGTCCTCACCGATCAACCCATCAAGGCGGTGGTCCACCGTCCAGAAACATCGGGGAGGATGACCAAATGGGCCGTCGAACTAAGCGAGCATGACATACATTTTCAACCTCGCCCGGCCATCAAAGCCCAAGTGCTGGCCGATTTCCTCCTCGAGTGTACCATCCCAGAAGGCTCTACCCCAAAATCCCGAAGGACCAAAGCCTGAAGCTCGGTGGCTCCTTCACGTCGATGGGTCGTCCAACGCCCATCACTCCGGTGCGGGTTAGTTCTCACCAGCCCAGAGGGGATGATCTTCGAATATGGCGTCCGATTCTCCTTCCCGGCTTCCAACAACGAAGCCGAGTACGAGGCCCTGTTAGCTGGTCTCCGGATCGCCCGCAACCTGAAGGTGGAAAAGCTTAGCGCCTTCACCGACTCTCAGCTGGTGGCCGGCCATGTGCGGGGAGAGTTTGAAGCCCGAGAACCCAACATGATCCGATATCTCCAAGAGGTGCGCGGCCTACTTCCCCACTTTTGCCGAGTTTGAAATTGTTCAAATTCCTAGATCGGAAAACGCCCGTGCCGACCTACTCTCCCGATTGGCAACCGCGGAGACGATGGATGCTGAACAAAAATTCCATCTGGAGACTCTGGAGAAGCCGAGTATCATGGAAGCCGACGGGTGATGCAAATCGAGACCGAACCATCCTGGTTCGACCCTATCCTCAACTATCTCAAAGAAGGGTCGCTCCCATCCGACCGAAGAGAGGCCAGGAAATTGAAGCTGCAGGCGACCCACTATGTATTGATTGACAGCCAGCTTTACAAGCGGTCTTTTTCTATGCCGCTGCTCAGATGCCTCCGCCCATCCGAGGCGAACTATGCTCTACGGAGGTACATGAAGGGATTTGCGGCAACCATCTGGGAGCCGGTCCCTATGCCACAAGGTGCTACGGCAAGGCTATTATGGCCGACCATGCAGAAAGATGCGGACGATCTAGTCCGAGCCTGTGACGCCTGCCAGAGACATTCAAGCATCCAGAGGCTCCCTTCCGCCGAGCTAGTTTCCATATCCTCCGCTGGCCCTTTGCCAAGTGGGGGATGGACATCCTCGGCCCATTCCCGCTTGGCGACGGGACAGGAAATTCTTATTTGTCGCCATTGACTACTTCACCAAGTGGGTTGAAGCGGAAGCCGTTGCCAAATCACCGAAGCCCGGGCCAGAGACTTTGTGTGGAGGTCCATCGTCTGCCGGTTCGGCCTCCCCCACACCATAATCACCGATAACGGTAAGCAGTTCGACAATTCCAAGTTCCGCCAATTCTGCGAGGAACATGGAATCCGTCACCACCTTACTTCGGTCGGGCACCCACAAGCCAACGGAGCGGCCGAGTGACCAACAGGACTCTCCTCCAAGGAATCAAAGCTCGCCTCTCTAGAGCCCAAGGCAGGTGGGCGGATGAGCTGCACCATGTCTTGTGGGCCTATCGCACCACTCCGAGAATCCCAACGGGCGAGACTCCATTCCGAATGGCTTTTGGTACGGAGGCCGTCATCCCTGTGGAAATAGGCCTCCCATCTTTGCGGGTGGAGAGTTATTCGGAAGGAAGCCAGCAACGAGCAACTCCGCACCAACCTCGACTTGGTGGAGGAAGTCAGAGAGAAGGCCCGAATCAGGACGGCCGCCTATCAACAGAGGGTGGCTCGGTACCATGCCTCCAGGGTCAAGGGGAAAACCTTCCTACCCGGCGACCTCGTCCTCCGAAAAGCTTCTGTATCCAAACCGCTGGAGCAAGGAAAGCTGGCGCCGAACTGGGAAGGCCCGTACCAAATCACGGAGATCATTGGGCCAGGAACCTACAAGCTGCAGGATCTCGATGGGAAATCCGTCCCCCGAACGTGGAACTCGGACAACCTCCGCAAATACTATCAATAGGGTATGTCCTTTATGCCCGCCAGTTATCTATTTTCCCGCAACTTACTGTGAATCGATTATGCACCATATTGCCAAATCGTAAAAGGAAATAGATGCTGCTTACCAATCCTCGGTACAACCGAGTTATCTGCCTGGACAGGAAATCTCCGAACCTTGGCAGGGCCAAGTAAAACAAAGTCTCCGAACCTCGGCAGGGCCGAGCAACAAATCTCCGAACCTTGGCAGGGCCAAGTAAAACAAAGTCTCCGAACCTCGGCAGGGCCGAGCAACAAATCTCCGAACCTTGGCAGGGCCAAGTAAAACCTCCGAACCTCGGCAGGGCCGAGCAACAAATCTCCGAACCTTGGCAGGGCCAAGTAAAACAAATCTCCGAACCTTGGCAGGGCCAAGTAAAACAAAGTCTCCGAACCTCGGCAGGGCCGAGCAACAAATCTCCGAACCTTCTCCGAACCTTGGCAGGGCCAAGTAAAACAAATCTCCGAACCTCCAAGTAAAACCTCCGAACCTCGGCAGGGCCGAGCAACAAATCTCCGAACCTTGGCAGGGCCAAGTAAAACAAAGTCTCCGAACCTCGGCAGGGCCGAGCAACAAATCTCCGAACCTTGGCAGGGCCAAGTAAAACAAGTCTCCGAACCTCGGCAGGGCCGAGCAACAAATCTCCGAACCTTGGCAGGGCCAAGTAAAACAAATCTCCGAACCTCGGCAGGGCCGAGCAACAAATCTCCGAACCTTGGCAGGGCCAAGTAAAACAATCTCCGAACCTCGGCAGGGCCGAGCAACAAATCTCCGAACCTTGGCAGGGCCAAGTAAAAAATCTCCGAACCTCGGCAGGGCCGAGCAACAAATCTCCGAACCTTGGCAGGGCCAAGTAAAACAAAGTCTCCGAACCTCGGCAGGGCCGAGCAACAAATCTCCGAACCTTGGCAGGGCCAAGTAAAACAAAGTCTCCGAACCTCGGCAGGGCCGAGCAACAATCTCCGAACCTTGGCAGGGCCAAGTAAAACAAAGTCTCCGAACCTCGGCAGGGCCGAGCAACAAATCTCCGAACCTTGGCAGGGCCAAGTAAAATATTCTCCGAACCTCGGCAGGGCCGAGCAATGAAATCACCCGAGCCATGGCAAGGCCAGGTAAAAACCACTCGGGCTAAAAACCCCGGCAAAAGGTCTAAACCCATGGGCCTCGACCAAAGCCGAACGGCCCAAATAGTCCCCGAAGGACTTCGTCCGGTTTGAAGCACGTTGAGTAAAAAACCATCGACGCGCGAAAAAATGCCACCATTGGCAAATGCTCTCGAGGCCATCTAGCCCCGCATAACGCCGAAGGCCCCAGGCTGGTTAGGCGATTTCCCTCTCTGCCAGTGGAAATCCTTTGGATAACCCCCTATAGCCCGTCGTTCAAAATATCTAGCACGAAAACGACGGGGTCACGACGACCCCCTGTCCGTCACACGGGCCAGGCCATAAACTCAAAGGAAAGAAATTCATGAAAACAAGTCCATTTTCATTCATGAAAAGAGAACTACAAAGAGACGAAAAACAAAAGCAAGAGGGGAGTCCCCTCAGTTCGCCACCCCGAAGGCAACAGTTCCTCCAGGCGCTCCGAGGTCAGCCACCTGCTGACGAGGGACCGATCTCCTCCCTCTGCCGATCCATTACCGGCGTGAGGCTTCCGCCTCCCGAACCGAACGTCCAAGAATTCTTCGCGGTCCTCGCGAGCTGCTCATTGATCGCGAAGGCCCGACGCAGGGTCAGCCCGTCGACGTGACGGAGATCTCTCTCCTCCGAGCGACGGGCTGGCAAGTGAGAACGCGACTTGACGATCGCGCTGGAGAGGCCATTTTTTCAAAGCCGAGGGATGGCCAAAGCCATCCCCCGGGTCATATTTATACCCGCCAGGAAGGTATCCGATCGGCCACGCCGCGAACGCCGACCATGAGAGTTTGCCGTGTCAACATTCTAATGCGTGAGGAATCCGAAGAGTCGCGCCATATCCCGAGTAGATCGATAGCGCGAACAGACTGTTCGGTTCCCCAGGCGAACACTTTCCAATCTGTCGCCCCCTGCATTAAATGGCGCTTCCCCGAGCCGCTTAATACCACCCCCCTTTCTTCTCGGAAAACGTGGAAGTCCGCCGCTCGACCGATAATTCGCCCCTCGGAAAGAGTAGCATCGCCAATAAAATGACAACACGCCGCCCGTTCCGCTCGGGCGCCCCCTTTATTAAGCGCCACGTGGGCCTAACGCTATGCCTGCAACGGCACTGATTCGCTCCCTCCGAGCTATAAAGTTCTCCGAACCTCGGCAGGGCCGAGCTACTCCGAACCTCGGCAGGGCGAGCTCTCCGAACCTCGGCAGGGCCGAGCTACCAATTCTCGAACCTCGGCAGGGCCGAGCTACCAGTTCTCCAAACCTCGGCAGGGCCGAGCTATAAGTTCTCCGAACCTCGGCAGGGCCGAGCTACCAGTTCTCCAAACCTCGGCAGGGCCGAGCTATAAAGTTCTCCGAACCTCGGCGGGGCCGAGCTACCAGTTCTCCAAACCTCGGCAGGGCCGAGCTATAATTTCTCCGAACCTTGGCAGGCCAAGTAAGACGTTCCCGAAACTCGAACTATCCCAAGTACTGGCCCCTGCAACCATGACAAGAAGGGTGCGGATTCCCTAAGCTTCGGCCAGGACCGACCTACGATAAACCAAGCTCCAATAAAGCGGAGCACAAAATGCCAGACTCCTGACCTAAGCAAGGAGCGTATTTCGCCGAACGGTCTCGAATCGCCGCATACGAACCTCGATTAGTTCGGATGGCGTGAAGTCCTCGTCTAAGGGCAACGAACGCTTTTGGCCCCACAACAACAATAGCAAAAAGCTCGGCACAAGAAAAGATAGAGGTCAAAAAACAAATATAACTCTCTTTATTGCCGATCATGATCAATTACAAATGCCTCACAGGCGTTACAAGAGCATTGAAATGCATAAAATAAAGGCAAATACAAGCTCGGCAACCGCTCCAATCTGCGATGCTCCGGCGCCCGATCCTCGAGCCAGACGAGCCATCCGGTCGGTTCAGGCCGATAAAAACCGTCGACACGGAAATAGCTGCGGCTGGCCCAAGTCGGGACGATATCTCGGTGGCCCAACCGGGATATTCAGACGGCAATCCCAGACCACCCAACCGAGGGGCACTGCCGCTCCATGCCGTGGCTCAAGACAAGGAGTCGGCGAACGAGGCGCTCTCACCCCATCCCGCGGCTGATCCCGGGAGTCCGAACCAGGGAAGGAGGTGAAATACACACAAACCATGGGAGGCCCGCATGCACTTCCAACCTTGCGTCTCCGAGCAGGAGTCGCAGAGATCATGCAGGAAGTGCATATGTGCGCTCTCCGTATGATCTCCGCGCCCCCCGTGCGCTCTCCGTATGATCCCGATCCCCTAAGGGCGAGCCATCCTCCAGCTGCTCCCCGGTCGCCCCAGCTATCCGGCGGCAAGGAGCCCATGAAAGGAAAAGTCGATCCTCCCACTCGTAGCAACAGAGAAATGAGCATGGTAAAGCTCTGGCGAGAAAAGAAACTTTGGGGATAACCAGATGAGACCCCCTTTTCCCTTTTTATAGGCGGAAATGGACCGGGAAAGGCCGCCCAGGCTGCGCGTCCCAGGATTCAAATTTCCAAGTAGTACTTCCACGTGGTCTCCCAAGATTGGCGCCCCACTGCGCGCCAAAACCACCGCCCGAACCAGGACGTGTACGAAGATCCCCTCCTGATCTCGAATCATAGTCATAAATGCAGGAAATCGTCCGCTGACGCTTCGAAAACTGGCGGGCTCAGAAAATCGTCCTTCGAAAAGTACTGTCCAATAGTGGACGGTTGCGTGCGCGTCACAACGAGACGACCTGCATGGGAAAAGAGCACCTTCCGGAAAGCTCTGATGCAGCTTTATGCCCCCCACTGAGCCGTATCACCATTTCTAGTAAAGAAAAAACCGAATCGCCTGCAGGACAGCAGGACACTGGCAGGATGGCAGAAATCACGCCGACCTGCTTCGTCCATCGGCCCTAGCCGACCTACTTATATCCGTCGGCCCTAGCCGACCTACTTTGCCCGTCGGCCCACGACCCTACTTTTATCCGTCGGCCTCAACCGACCTATTTTATCCGTCGGCCCCAGCCGACCTATTTCGCCTGTCGGCCCTAGCCGACCCATTTTTGTCTGTCGGCCCCAGCCGACCTATTTTATCCGTCGGCCCCAGCCGACCTATTTCGCCCGTCGGCCCTAGCCGATCCATTTTGTCCGTCGGTCCAAACCGACCTATTTTGCCTATCGGCCCGAGCCAATACACTTTCTCGGTCTTGAATTAAAGGTGGCCCAAGGATATCGGCAAGCCATGGGCCACTCATCATCGAGGCAAGGTTAAGCAACAGCGGAGTCACGCAGAAAAAAAACACTCAGATAAAAACAGGAGATCCCTTTGATACGAAGTGTCAAACAAATGTCTAAAAGGGCAAGATACAATAACAACTCCTACGAACCAGGAGCCGCATCAGCCTTTGAGGAACCCTCAGTTGCGCCTGCGGAGGCGTGGCTAGCTCACCTTTCTCGCCCCCTCAGCGGCAGTTTGCGATCGTCCCTCAGAAGCTGCAGCTTCGCTGGGACTAGGGGCTGCGCCAGGTTCGCCGTCGGAAACATCGACACGTTCGTCTTCGTCCTCTTCTTCATCTTCGTCCCCTTCTGAATCTTCAACACTCAGAAAAGAGAGGTCCCACTCCGGACGCTCGCTAAGAATCCTCTGCTTGCACTCTTCCATCCCGTGACGGAACGCGTCTACGCTCATAGCGTCTTGCCGCCCCTTAAGTATGGCGAGCTGCGTGTCGGCCCCAGCGGCCCGTTTCTCAGCCTCGATCGCTTGAGCCTTCGAAATGGCATTTTGTTCCTCAAGCTCGCTGGCCCGTGTCTCGAGTTCCGAGCTCCTGCCGCGAGCGCACTTTGGAGAGCCCGAATCTCCGACCCCATCCTCGCCATCTGGAAAAGTCAAGATCAATCGGCGTCGCAAGAAGCCAGCAGAAAAATAAAGAGAGTAAAATGAGAGCATACCTCCCCCTCTCGCCTGGCCAACCTTTTGGCTAGCTCTTCGGCTTCACTCCGGGCTCTTGTCCTGTCAGCGCCGACCAGCTCGACCCTCTCTTGCAGGGTGCTAATCTTCGATTGTCTGGCCTCAATCTCTCCGCGAGCTTGCGACAACTCGTTACTCACTCGAGTCATCATCCCTTGATGCCACCTGGCGCTCTCCTTCAAATCGGCGATTTCACCATCACGCCGTTTCAGTTCCTCCTCCATTTCATCGAGCATTCTTGTTAGGCGCTTTCTTTCATCGTCGGCCTCTCTCCTCAACCGGCTCAAACTCTCGCCGTGTTCCCGCCGCGTCGCCGCCACCTCCGCGGAGTGTTTTGATTCGATCCTGGCCAGCTCCCGGCATGCGTCGTCGCTCTTCGCCAGGAGTCCCTGTAACTCCTCCACCCTGCGCTTCAGCTTGGACACCTCGTCCACGGCAGCTTGGTGTGCCGCCCTAGCCGCCCTCGAGCTCCTATCCATCGTGTCCATGAGCTCTTCGAACTGCTCGGACACCTTCAGCCGCGACTGGAGCTCGACATTCTCCCTCCGGGCCTGGACGCTGGCCCCTGTCGCCAAACTCAGACGCCAGCAAATCGCCCGGGAAAGCAAAACACCCTACGAAAACAAAAAACTGAGTAAGTGCCCACAACGGAGTCCATCGAAAACGTCTGTCGCGCTGAAAAAATGGCTCACCTTCGAGGCGTAGTCCCGGGTCATCTTCATCAAGGTCGTGTTATCTATGGCGGGAAGGAGATGAATACCCTCAGCTACACCTTGCTGCCCGAACGCAGCATCGACCAATCCCAGGTCGGCGAACTTGTCCGTCGATGGATCCGCACCCGGATGCAGAACCGACCTCATCATGGCGGAAAACGCCTCATCAATGTTAGCCTCCGAACTGCTGGGTTGACCGGCCCCGCCTGAGGGGCCGGCCTGGACGACCCCCAGCTGAGTAGCCTTCAGCCTCCCAGCCTCCTCCATCAGGGCCCTGGCTTGGGCCTCTTCAGATAGCTCGGCCAGCCCAAGCGCCAGCCTCCCCAAAATCTTCTTCGAGGGAGCCCCGATCGTGGGACCCCCACTTTGTTGTGCTCCCTCCACTGATGCATCCTTCCCGGTCGCCACCACTTGCATCTCCTCCGCGAGCTCCCCCGAGGTCTCGGTCTGAACCGCCTCTTGACCCATCGAAGGCGGCCCGACCTCGCTGCTGCCAGACTCCCCAGCGGATGAACCAAGCAGGGGCTCCCCCGAACTTCCTCCGTGTGGCTGTCTCCTCCCCCTCTCCGCTGGAGCCAGTGACAATCCCGCGGGGACAATGGGCCCCTCTGCTACGGCCGCCTCTACTGGACCCGTCACAGTTTCCTCTTTCAAGGGGGACGCGATCGGACGAGCCAGCGGAGCCTCGTCTGAGCTGTCCGATATCTCCAACACGAGAGGCTCGGGGGCCATGACCTCCCTCCCCGGGGGCTCAGTCGCCCCGGCGCTTCTGCCATAACTGCCCCGACATCCGGCGGACTCCTCGCGGAAGCATGAGCCCTTTTTACGGGCCGGCCGCTGTCCGCGCCGCTACCTTCCCCTGGGCGCTTCCCTCTCTTCCTCTTGGAGAGGCTCGACAATGCCGACCTTGCGGCTGCCACATCAAAGCACACATGCTCAGAATCAAGCACGCTAATCGAAAAAGATACACGATGCAAAAGAGACTCACCTTGCGGGTCCAAGGGGCTGAGCCCGGCTGCGAAGAGGGCCCCCTCCGATAGCAGGTCGTTAGCCGAAAAGACCTGTCCATTGCGAAGGACATCCAGGTCCCTCTCCTCCTGCGCCGATAAGGCTGGGTGCGTCTCCGCATCCCTCGCAACTTCCCCCCATCGCCGAGGGAAATCAGAACCGATGTTCCCTCCGCAATCACGAACCGACTCTTCCACCCCTTAATGGAAGAGGGCTTGTCCGCGATGACGTTAAAAGATCTCCGGGGCCGATGGAGGTCCATTCCGATTTCCTCCCGGGAGTCAAGTGATAACAGGTGCGAAAAGGGGGAGAGTCGCAACGATTTGAATCTGATGACACATCGAAATGAATCCGACGATGTTCCGCCAACTGTTTGGAGCCACCATCGATGGGCTGATGTTGTAATGGGTCATGATCTCCTTAACCAGGGGGTGGAGAGGGAAACGAAGACCCGCCTTCAGGCTGTCTTCGTAGACGAAAACCCCAGACTCCAAATCTCGAGTAACCCTGTCTTCGGGTTTCGGCACCCGAATGACGATATCCAAGGGCAAGCCATACCATTGATGAATCCTCCCCAAGTCCTCAGCAACGATCATGGAGGCTACGTCGTCTGGGCTCATCGCCATTGAAAGAAGTATCAAACGAAAGCAATGAGCGTCGGAGAAGATGAAAGACCAAAACCCACTTGGAAGCAAAGCGAGAAAACGCCAAGCGCGCATGCACAATACGCATATATATATGGGGCGGCCGTCACTTCGCTTCTCCGCTAAGGAATCTCCTCGACAAACACCCGATCGATCGGAATTCGAGGCGTGGCGCGATCTCAACCGTCGATAGTAGAGGAGCCTTACCTCCGAAGGTACAATGGCCCTGTCGCATTAATTAGGGCATCATTGCCTGGATTGTTTAGGCCAAAATGTCCCATCCAGAGCGCGCCACTTGAGCTTATACTCCCTACACCCGAACCTACGCTTCGAACTAGGGAGTGAAGGGCATGTGTTGGGGGGTAAAATCGTCATTGCATTAATATCCGTGCGAGGCGGCTAAGGCTGACCTCTTCCGGGCTTCCGTAGCTCGGCCTCTTCCGGGCTTCCCTAGCTCGGCCTCCCCCGGGCTTCCCTAGCTCGGCCTCCTCCGGGCTTCCGTAGCTCGGCCTCTTCCGGGCTTCCGTAGCTCAGCCTCCTCCGGGCTTCCCTAGCTCGGCCTCCCCCGGGCTTCCCTAGCTCGGCCTCCCCCGGGCTTCCGTAGCTCGGCCTCTTCCGGGCTTCCCTAGCTCGGCCTCCCCCGGGCTTCCCTAGCTCGGCCTCCTCCGGGCTTCCCTAGCTCGGTCTCCCCCGGGCTTCCGTAGCTCGGCCTCTTCCGGGCTTCCGTAGCTCGGCCTCCTCCGGGCTTCCCTAGCTCGGCCTCCCCCGGGCTTCCCTAGCTCGGCCTCCTCCGGGCTTCCCTAGCTCGGTCTCCCCCGGGCTTCCGTAGCTCGGTCTCCTCCGGGCTTCCCTAGCTCGGCCTCCTCCGGGCTTCCGTAGCTCGGCCTCCTCCGGGCTTCCGTAGCTCGGTCTCCTTCGGGCTTCCGTAGCTCGGTCTCCTTCGGGCTTCCCTAGCTCGGTCTCCCCCGGGCTTCCCTAGTTCGGCCTCCTCCGGGCTTCTCTAGCTCGGTCTCCCCCGGGCTTCCGTAGCTCGGCCTCCTCCGGGTTTCCGTAGCTCGGCCTCCTCCGGGTTTCCGTAGCTCGGCCTCCTCCGGGCTTCCCTAGCTCGGCCTCCTCCGGGCTTCCGTAGCTCGGTCTCCTCCGGGCTTCCGTAGCTCGGCCTCTTCCGGGCTTCCCTAGCTCGGCCTCCTCCGGGCTTCCGTAGCTCGGCCTCCTCCGGGCTTTCGTAGCTCGCTTATACCCAGTGATCCACGCCCCGACGTCTACCTCCGCGGAACCTGACGCGGGAGAGCTTAAGCTTACCCGAGCAGCTCCTTAGGCAAGGAATCATATCGAGACGTGGCCTAAGACCTATTGAAACCGCCCCAGGTCTACTCACCCAGATCCCAAGACATCGAAGAGCTCTCCCAGCCGTCGATCCCTTAACAGACAAGGTGTGGATTCTAACGGCCCGCAACGGCCTGATTCTGTCTACCCCCGTATCGTAACAACCTCAGAACCTTCCAGAAGATGCTCAAGTCCCCAGGTGACAGTCTATAAGTATCAGATTAACAGATTCCCTCAGGTACGCATGCGACTCTGTACGCACACCCCCACTCTCACTCTCCTGCCCTTTTTGGAGCCTCCGATTGGCCGTCCCCGGAGAGGCCTCCCGGAGAGATCCACCTCCTCATTATCTGGTTGATCGCCGATCCCTTCCCACTGACTTGAGCGTCGGAGGGTCTTCCGCGGAGGACCACCCCCAGCGTCCCTCCGCGTGTGGACTTCTTTTGCAGGTCCGCCGCACCCCCTCTTCCCGGAGATCGACCGCGCCCGAGTCGGAGGACGGATTTCGGCGGCAACAAGTATATTATAGCATCTGATTTTAAATGGAACCCATGAACTGGGACAGCCTACCGAGATTAAAAAACACAAGAATTAAATTTGAAGGATTTTTTTGTCAAGATATGAATACAGTAGCCAGGGCATGACGTACCATTCTAGATCCTTTGACACTCGAGCTCCAGCTTATCCCAGATGAGATCAGATTTCTTTTAGCATAATATCACATATTTGACTTTATAATTAAAGTTACAGTGTATAACATATTTTATTCCTACCATCGTCAAAATAGGTTAGTGAATGAGTGATTACGGAGGTGTTTGGAAGGCCGGCCATGTCTCTTGCTCTGGTGCGTTCTCTATTTTTGTATTAGTATCAAATCAAGATGGTATTCGGAGATAATATGAGCTACCTAATAATAATAATAATAATAATAATAATAATAATAATAATCTTTCATATAGCTTTCCTAATTTTCACTTTATCTTGATTTTTCATTTTTTTAATCAATAAATAGAACTATTGACCATGTTAGTTTCATAAAAACAACTATTGAAATTGAAGTTTTATTCACTCTATATTGTTGTTGGGATGCTAATATTTACAAGTTGTTTTCTATGATCTTTTTTTGTAACAAAAGATTCTTAAAGCCTAATATAAGGGACTCTTGAGACATATACCTCAAGCAAAAGTGCAAGCTCTCAAGGAAAGTTTTCCATCCAAACTCTACGAGCATTAGATTAATGGACTACAAGGTTTTTTATAAGCAACTTGATTGCCATCACGAAAGATGTGTCTGCAAGAGAAACAAGGAATAGATGGAGTAACAAAATAAATTTCTTGAAATAGTGGATAAGAGCAATTAGATTAACCATTGATCCAACAAATGCTTGTCATCCTTTAATAGAGGTGGCAGAGATTTGATTCAACCCACCAACTAAACCATAACCCACCCTCCCAAAAAAATAGTGTTAGGGTTTTTTTTTTTTAACTTGAACCTAAATAATCCAAAAAAATTTTGATCGGTTCATGAGTATCCCAAAATGATCCAAAAATGATAATTATTAGAAAATGCACAAGTTTTGATCATCATTCATTATTAGTTATTTGGATATAAAGATAAGATATATTTTTATTTTTAATTGTTTTAAATTATAGTATTTATATATATAGGTATTATATAATTTTATGAATTATCAATTATATTGTTTACATGATTAATTTTTAATAATTTTATCTTTTTTAATATGGAATGTATTTGATGCTAATGAGACTCAACAAATGATGGGATTAGAAGTACATATCTTAAGTTGACTGTTGTTGAACGATCAACTTCAAACACCCTTGAGGAGGAGATGAAAAAGTAGAATTAGTAGGAATAGTATCTTCAACTTTCTATACCCTACCCCATCCTTGCCTTATGCCCCATCAAGCAATAATTTTAACCACCATCCTTAACCTCGCTTTGTTTTCCCAACTTTATTCCTTTTCTTTTGTTTTTAAAATTATCTTTGAAAAACACCCTCCAAAAATATTTAGAAAACTTTTAGAATGTTTAAAAACTTTAAAATATTTGAAAATATAGATTCATGGTAGGTTTGGGATGGGTTTTGAGGTGGGGAGGATATGCACCAACTCCTCCCCAATCTCAATTGCAAGGTCTTTGATTTTTTTCAAAGCACACTCTAAACTCAATCAAAGCTTGAAGACCCTACTTTGATCTAGGCAAGTGGGGTTGTGTCCTCATCAAGTGAGGATAAAATTTTCACTCATGACTATTAGGCATAAATTTACTTTTTTTAATTTATGGTATTAAGTATATTTTAATATTTTCTTATTTCATTTTGTAATCTTATTGATAATTTGATGTTGATTTTTTTAAAATTTTAAAAATACACTTTTATATACTATTACTTAATTATATTATCTTAATATTTTTATAAGTTTATAACTATTATTTCTATTAGTATCTAATCATGCTATAATTTTATGTCTGGTTACTCTAATATTTAGAGTAGCAAATGGATGAGAAAAAAAAGATTAAATTGATCATTGAAAAGAATAAGAAAATAGAAGAATGTATTAAATTCTTTTTTTAGAAAAAAACCTTAAACTAACTCAAAATGATCCATTAGTTAATCCTAACTCAATCATCTAGGGTTAGGGTTTAGCTTCAACAACTTGAACTCAAAAGAGACCCGATCTCAAAAGTAACTCGAAGCCAAAGTGGTCTAATTCAAAATATCTTGGCCTGACCCAATTGCCACTTCCAATAATCTTTCTGATTGAAAAAAATACATAGCTTCTTGATGAGGTAACCATCTGACACATGGTTGTTTGCCTCAGCCAAATTGATTAGTGCCATCTCATCACTCGATCAATCTTAGATGGAATGGATTCTTGGGTCTAATAGGGAAAAAAATTTCATTGATCAGAAAATTCCAATTCAATCAAAAAAACCTCACACCCACCTATGAAAGGAGGTTTGATTTGATTTGGTATATTTTTTATATTCAATCTTTATTTCTTTTGAGAAAACCTAGGCCTCAAAGATCCTCTCTAAGTTGCTGCCACCATGTTGGCCTAGATGGCAACCCAAGAGGAAAAGGTGAATTGGGTTGTTTTAAAAAATTAACAATTAAAACTTAAAACCAATTTCACAAGAATTAAGTGCACAAGTGAAGTGATGCTGTAAGTAATGTACACAATGTAAATGAAAGAGAGAGAGACAAAGGCACGACAAACACACAAAGATTTATAGTGGTTCGATATATCCCACACGTACATTCACTCTCAAGCAACTCTTGAGTCCACACTATAATCCCCTTATTACAGTTGAGTTATTTTACAAGCTCACAACTCTAACTTGTTGTTTTATACGGGGTCACAATGAACCCAGCCGGTTTTCATAGGTTTACCAGCACAAAACCTTAAGCCAAGCTAAACTTAGCTTATCCCCAAGGTAAACTACCTCAACTAATTTAATACCCCTGATTGAATTAGCAAGCAACAATTCAAAATAAAGTTTACAGCAATTAATAGCTCCTTAAATGAGCAAATATGCAATGTAAATAAACAAGGTTAGAAAAACCTGATTGAAGCGATTTGAGGTTGGGCTTTTCTTCTTTTCCTCTTCTCTTTTGAATGGATGAGCAAGGATTGAACTTTGAATCTTGAACACAGCTCATTGAAGAGAATGTTGAGGAAATATGGCTTTTGCTCTTCTTCTTTTCTTCTTTGAGAATCCTTCAAATTTAAACTTTTAGGGCTTGGGATTTCTGTTGAATCTCTCTTGGATTGATAGGCTTGGACTCAGAGATTTCCTCTTTGAAATATCTTTCCTTTTCACTGGGTATTTTCCTCGATTTTTTTGTTATTTTTCTCTCAATTTTTCCTCTTTTTTGAATGAACGAATCCCTCCTTTTTATAGACTTTCAATCCGAGATTAGCTAAGAAAATAGTCGTTACAAAGTACCTTGGATGATTCTCCATCCAAGAAAATAGATCCATTGAAGTGTAGATAAAAAATATATATCCTTTAGAGCTTATCTGGAACTTTTAAAAATCATCTTTAAGAGGTTGAAGTCGGCTCTAACTTTTCATGTGTCGACTTCAAATTAGGTTTTCAAAAATAGCAAAAAATAATCCATCGTGGAGTCGGCTCCGACTTTACAAAGTGTCGACTCCCTGCTGACAGGAGTCGGCTCCCAATTTTTGAAGTGTCGGCTCCGAGAATCCTTCGAAAATATAGTCTCTGTAACTCAGGTTAGAGTCGACTTCCGAAACTTTAGGTGTCGGCTCTGAAACTCTAGGTGTCGACTCCGAACCGTGCTAAAATTATAGAACTGTTCTGATATGCTCTGGAGTTGGCTCAAGTCTGTTAGGGTGTCGGCTCCAAGTTTAGAACTTAAATAAATTCCATTGAAATTTAATTCAAAACTGATTTCTAAGTATCATTTGGATAAATAACCAATCTTAATCCCTAAAACACTTATCAAATTTATCAGAAACACAATGAATATACTCATGGCTTTTGTTAATCATCAAAATTAATTAATTGGATAAATAATTTCTCAATAATTTCTTCAACAATCTTTTCCTTTTTGATGATGTCAAAAATATTAAGTATATGCATAATTGTCAAAATATTTGCATTTAAGGTTAAGCTCCCCCTTAATGATGTAGCTCCCCCTATGTGTGTGCATATGTTAAGTTCATTGAATCTTTTATGCATATCTTAATTTCATATGATATTAATTCCATTTAACATGCATATAAGTACCGTTCTCTCATTATTTTCATTAATTGATTATGCATATAAAATATCTTCTCTCCCCTTTGCATGCATATACATAATTATACATAATGCATATACGTAAGCAACCTTTCTCCTTCTTTTTTGTAATCAACAAAAAGGTTTAGAAGGTGCATTAAAGCTTAAATTAACATCAAACATCAGAATTAAGAAATTCAGTCATTAAAATTCAATGCTTTAAAGATCAAATATGATATTCATTAAGTATCAAAATATTCATTACATAATTGCTTCATTACATCATTTAACTATAACAAACTATCAAAATGCAAACTGAACATCATTTCAACAAAACATCAAACTGAATATCATTCAATTACATCAAAAGTTTTAATTACATCAAAATGTAAGTTAAACATCAAAGACTAATAACATCAAAATGAAAAACTAAGAAGCCTCTTAAGCTCTTCTAAGATCTTCTCAATTCCCTCCTTTTGTATCTTCATAAAGTCATTTAATCTACTGTCAATAAGAGCAGCTGCAACAGTAATTTTTTCTTGTAACACCGCATCACACTTTGAATATGTTTCAGAATCTCCTCCAATGTCCTTGATCTTCTCAAAAATTTGCATCAAATCAATCTTCAAGGCCTCTAAAGAAGTACCAAAGGAAGACTCAATTTTGTTCACTTTATCTTCTAAGGAGTAAACAACTCTCTTATACTCAAAGTCTATTATCAAACTCAATCTTCATCTTAGCTTCATGATCCAAAAATAAGGATTTGAGCTACTCCATCTGAGTCTCTGAAAAACTAGTAGAAGTCTGAACAAAAGAACCAGGAGCTGGTGCAGGTGCAGAGGGTGCAGGACTGCTGGGGCTTGGTGAAGTATGCCTCACTGAAGGCTCTACCTCTGATGTACCAGGGGCTACAATCTTCATCTCAGCTGCTCTGTCTTCTAGATTTCCTTTCCTTTCCCAGTTTCCACTGATTTTCATGAAACCCATCCGGTGCAGAGTAGCCTTGTTATAATAGTCTGTGTGCCTAAGGCTCTTTAAAGGCTCATTATCCAATATGCTCACACCTTGGCTTTGAAAAGCCATAGTCATAATCATTCCATATGGAAGTGTTGACCTCTTCTTACTACCTGCCTCAGCCATATACCAAATCAACATTCCAAGTAAGTTTATTGGCTGGCTGGTCAATATACTATCCATAACTACAACATTTCTTTCAGATACATACTCAAAACGACCAATTTTGGGGAATAAGATCCTGCTACATATATTATGTAACAATCTTAACTCAAGGGGCAACTGATTAGCCCTAATTTCTTCAAATTCAGTAACTTCTTTGCCAAGCATCCTTGATAATGTCTCACCTCTATTACTATGGGAGTTGGCAATTGGTCCAATCATAGGAATTTCTAATAAACTTCCCAAAATTTCAAAAGTAAGGTGGATTCTAGTACCTCTTACATAACTGACAATCCCACCATCTCCTCTAGACAAGTTGAGATAGAAATCCTTAACAAGAGCGGGATAAGTAGGAATATCTAATGAGCATACCTTCTCTAGTCCCACTTCCTTAATCTGCCTACCAAGAGAGAAACTCTCATCTTCAAAAAATCTGAAGTTCACTTTTCTACCCATAGTTATAACCCTTTCTGCTAAAAGATCTACCTACGGAGAAGGACCTGATATGGCACTTGGAGTGGAGGATGAAGATGTAGAACTTGAACTGGGCGAAGGCTGATGAACCAGACGCCTCACAGTCCTCTTCCCTATCATCATCGTGCTCCAAATACCGAACTTCGATGCTTAGGTGCCATAGATTGCTAGGGATTGATGGATTTGGAAGATTTTGGGTTTTGAAAGATTTTGAGAGAGTTTTGGAAGAGTTTGGAATAGAATGGGGCCGAATAGGTGTCGACTCTGCCCTAAATAGTCAAATTGGGACTACTTAGAGTCGACTCCCGCAAAGCGAGGTGTCAGCTCCAGGTCGCTAACATAGTCAGCGCCCAAAGTGGAGTCGACTCTGGAAAGGCAGGTGTCAGCTCCAAAATTGTAGATAAAATTGGAGTCAACTCCAATAACTATGGTGTCAGCTCCAAGACAGTTTCAGAAAAAAAAAATAAAAGTTTCAAAGAATCTGAAACTTATCCGGATTGTCATCAAATTTTGGATAAATCACCTTTGGAATATGATGAATCAAGGGGCTCAAATATCTAGATAAATTTTCCTTAAAATCATAAGAAAATTAGGAAAAATGATTGAATTCTAGATAATCATTCATAGAAGATTTAAAAATCATTCCAATGGATCACAAACTCCTAATTCTCCTCTAAGATAACAAAATCTCTCTTCACTTAAGGGTTTTGTAAAAATGTTAGCTAATTGTTCATCAATACAAACATAATCAAGATAAATGTCATTATTAGCTACATATTCTCTAATAAAATGATATCTAATTTCAATGTGTTTAATTCTTGAGTGTTGTATAGGATTTTTAGTTAAGTTTATTGCACTTGTGTTATCACATCTAATTGGTGTTTTATCAAGTATTATACCATAATCTTCAAGTTGTCGCTTAATCCAAAGAATTTGAGCACAACAACTTTCAGCTGCAATATATTCAGCTTCAGCAGTTGATAATGCAACCGAATTTTGCTTTTTGCTAAACCAAGAGATTGAGTTACTTTCTAAAAATTGGCATGCACCACTTGTACTCTTTCTATTCAATTTATAATCAGCATAATTAGAATCAAAATATGCAATTAAATTTAATGTTAAGTCTCTAGAATACAATAATCCTACATTTTTAGTTCCATTTAGATATCTAAGTATTCTTTTTATAGCAATTAAATTAGATTCTTTAGGTTTAGATTGCTATCGTGCACATAAACAAATAGCATATATAATATCAGATCTACTTGTCGTTAGGTAAAGTAATGAACCAATCATACCTCTATAATGCTTTTGATCAATAGGCTTACCATCTTCATCTTTATCTAACTTGCATGAAGGACTCATTGGTGTTTCGAGAGGTTTGACTAGATCCATACCAAACTTCTTGAGAATTTCTTTTGTATACTTTGTTTGGTTGATGAAGATTCCCTCTCTTTCTTGTTTAATTTATCGTCCAAGGAAGAAATTAAGTTCTTCCATCATGCTCATCTTGAATTCACCCTGCATTAACTTTACAAATTCTTGACACAAGAGATTGTTAGTAGCACCGAATACAATATCATCTATATAGATTTCTACTACCAATAAATCTTTATCTCTTCTTTTCAAAAATAAGGTTTTATCAACATTTCCTCTAGAAAAATTATTTTTAATTAGAAATTTGCTTAACCTATCATACCAAGCTCTAGGTGCTTATTTTAAACCATAAAGTGCTTTGTGTAATTTAAAAACATGATTCAGAAATTTATGATCTTCAAAACCAGGTGGTTGTTCAATAAAAACTTTCTCATTTATAAAACTATTTAAAAATATACTTTTAACATATATTTAAAATAAATTAATGTTCATATAACATGCAAATGCAAGTAATAGTCTAATTTCATCAAAATCAATTTCTTCTTTTTGATTATATCATTTTGCAACTAATCTAGCTTTATTTCTAATTACTATGCTATTTTCATCTAATTTATTTCTAAATACCCATTTAGATCCTATAATAGAATGACCTTTAGGTCTATCTACTAGGGTCCATACATTATTCCTAGTAAATTGATTTAATTCCTCTTGCAAAGCTAACATCCAATTACTATCTTTTTCAGCTTCTTCAATAGTTTTGGGTTCTATATGAGACACAAATGCAAGATGATTATTGATGTTTCTCATTGATCATCTAGTTCTTACTCCTTAAGATGGATCACCTATGATTAAATCCTTAGGAAGACGATAAGCATATCTCCAATCTTTAGGTAGACCTACATCATTATGAGTAGTATCAATAACATCGTCCTTAGGTGGATCATCATCTTTAGCTTCTGGTTCATGGTTTGAAGATACATCTATATTTAATTTTTTAATATCTCTTTCAAGCAAATTTGTATCTTCCTCATCATCAATCTTTTCAGAATTTGATGCTAAAGACTCATCAAATACTACATGAATTGACTCTTCGATAATTAAATATTTCTTATTAAATACTCTATAGGCTTTACTAGATGTGAAATATTCTAAGAATATGCCTTCATCAGATTTAGCATCAAACTTTTCAAGATTGTCTTTACCATTATTATAAATAAAACATTGACAACCAAATGCATGAAAATAACTAATGTTAGGTTTTCTATTATGCCATAGTTCATAGAGAGTTTTCTTAAGAATTAGCCTAATTAAAGCTCTATTAAGGATGTAATATGCTGTGTTTATAGCTTTCGTCCAGAAGTACTTTGGGAGTTGGCTTTCACATAGCATGGTATGGGCCATATCTTCTAATATTCTAATTTTTCTTTCTATAACTCCATTTTGCTGTGGTGTTTTAGGTGCAAAAAAAGTTATGATGAATGCCATTTTTAATACATAAATTTTTAAATAAATAATTTTTAAATTCAGTTTCATGATCACTTCTAAGGGACACTATGGTGTTATTTTTCTCATTTGTGACTTTCTTGAAGAATTTTAGAAATATCGAGAAAGTCTCATCTTTGTGAGCCAAAAATAATACCCAAGTATATCTAGAGTAATCATCTACTATCACAAGACCATATTTCTTTTCTTCTAGACTAGTGGTTCTAGTAGGTCCAAAAAGGTCTATATGAAGTAGTTCTAGTGGCCTAGTAGCTAAAACAATATTCTTAGATTTGAAAGAATTTCTAGTTTATTTTTTAAATTGACATGCATTACAAATTATATTATTTTTAAAATCTAACTTTGGAAGTCCTTTAACTAAATCCATTCTAATTAATTTTGAAATTAGGTGTGTGCTTGCATGACCTAATCTACGATGCCATAGCCATCCAATCTCATTTACTTTAGCATTATCAACAATTAAGCAATGATTACTAGTAAATAAATTATCTAAATTAATTAAGTATACATTGCCATTTCTATTTCCAACAAATATAATGCTATTATCAATGGGATTAGACACAGTACAAATAGAAGCTTCAAAGAAAACTTTGAAACCTTTATCACATAATTGACTAATGCTAATTAAATTATACTTTAAACCAACAACATATAAAACATTTTCTATAAAGGTAGATGGAGTTATTTGAATTTTACCAAGGCCCATAATTTGACCTTTGTCATTGTCTCCAAAAGTAACAACTCCTCCTCTCTTATCTTTAAGGGTGATGAATTGCTTCTTGTCACCCGTCATGTGTGTTGAGCAGCCACTATCAAGGTATCACTTTCATTTTGATTCTTTGGCCACAAGACACTCCTGCAAGGCAATCAAGTCTTAAGTTTAGGTACCCAAGCTTTCTTGGGTCCTTCATGGTTAGTCGTCATAAATATTGTTCCTTTAGAAACCCATATTTTCTTTCCTTTAAGCATTAAATTCTTATTAGATTTTCTAAAATTGCATTCATAAGATTTATGCCCATTTTTGTTACAGCAATAACATAAAATATCATTTTTGGTTATTTTCTTAATAAAGAAATTATTTACAAATTTTTATTTCATATGAGGTCTATAACCTAATCCAGCTTTATCAAAAATAGCTCTTTGATTACTTAAAAGTAAATTTAATTTTTCTGAGCTATGTGTAAATCTATCAACAATATTCTTATATTTATCAATTTCTTTTGTTAAGTTAATGTTTTATTAGAAATTGATTCTTTTTCTTTTAGTAAAACTTCACTTTCAGATTTTAGATTTTTAATCTCAAGAATTAGTTCATTTTTCTCTTTGAGAAGATTTAGGTTTTCAATTTTCAAAGATTTGTTTTTCATTCTTGAAACCTTGAAATCACTAATTAACTCATTGAAAGCATCATATAATTCATTAAATATAAAATCATCATTAGGGATTTTAAAACTTACCTCATTGTTGTCGTTTTCCATGAAGCATATGTTTGCAACTTCTTTTTGTTCCTCTTCAGATAAAGATTCTTTACTATCGCTCCAAATTACAACATAGGCCTTCTTTTTCTTTTTATATTCCTTCTTTAATTGAGGACAATCTGATCTAAAGTGCCCCAGTTTCTTGCATTCATAACATATTAAGGGGTCTTTATCTTTGTCCTTGTCCTTTTCTTTTTCTCGTTCTCCTTTTAATTTTATTCCAAACTTTCTCTTGTAGAAGGGTTTCCTTCTTTGCATAAATTTCTTAAATTTTCTATCAAGGAGAGCTATCTCATCTTCATCTTCATCATCACTGCTGCTCTTCTCACTTTCTGCAGCCTTGAGTGCTATGGTTCTTTTCTTCTTGACTTCTTCCTCTTGATGCTGCTTCATTGTCAGCTCAAGGGTCATCAAGGATCCAAGTAGCTCCTCCAAAGATAGTGCATTCAAGTCTTTGGCTTCTTGTATTGCAATTACTTTTGCTTTCTATGATCTTGGAAGAGATCTAAGAATTTTACGTGCTAACTCAGAATTAGTATAAGTCTTACCAAGACTTTTCAAACCATTAACAATATATGTAAATCTAATGTACATACATGTGATTGATTCAGTTTGTTCAATGCTAAACAATTCATATTTGTGCACTAGAATGTTAATTTTGGATTCTTTTACTTGGTTAGTACCCTCATGGGTAACTTCTAATCTATCCCATATTTCTTTGGTAGATAAACAAGTAGATATATGGTTAAATTCATTAGCATCTAAATAACAATATAAAACATTCATGGCTTTGGCATTAAGCTGAGCCATTTTCCTATCATTCTCATTCCAATCCCTTTTGGGCTTAGAAACTATTGAACCATCTACAATGTGTGTGGGTGTACTAGGTCCATTTGTAATAACACTCCATAATTCATAATCTAAAGCTTGAATGAATATCCTCATTCTTGCTTTTCAATATGAATAATTAGAGCCATTAAACAAAGATGGCCTATTAGTAGATTGACCTTCAGCAAAGGATGATCCAGCTTGTGTTGTCATTTGGATCTTTAACTCTTGATTGTTAGATCAACTAGAAATGAGCACTAGCTCTGATACCAATTGTTATTCGGTCATGGGTACCTCCCATGTCACCTAACAAATGTACCTATCAGACTAGCCGGCTACCGTCTCGGCCGGTATACCAACACCAATTGGTGGAGAGTCTGGCTTCGGTGACATGGTCACCAGTGAGAGTTTCCATTGATGCTCTACCTGCATTTTACCCGTACAGGTCAACTAGCTCTGATACCAATTGTTACTCGATCATGGGTACCTCCCATGTCACCTAACAAATGTACCTATCAAACTAGCCAGCTACCGTCTTGGCCGGTACACCAACACCAATGGGCGAAGAGTCTGGCTTTGGTGACATGGTCACCAACGAGAGTTCCCATTGATGCTCTGCCTGCATTTAACCCGTGCAGGTCAACTAGCTCTGATACCAATTGTTCGCCTAGATGGCAACCTAAGAGGGGGGGTGAATTGGGTTCTTTTAAATAATTAACAATTAAAACTTAAAACTAGTTTCACAAGAATTAAGTATATAAGTGAAGTGATGCTGTAAGTAATGTACACAATGTAAAGGAGAGAGAGAGACAAAGGCACGACAAACACACAAAGATTTATAGTGGTTCGGTGTATTCCACACCTACGTCCACTCCCAAGTAACTTATGGGTTTACACTATAATCCTCTTATTACAGTTGAGTTGTTTTACAAGCTCACAACTCTAACTTATTGTTTTACACGGGGTCACAACGAACCCAGCCGATTTTCACAGGTTCACAAGCACAAAACCTTAACCCAAGCTAAACTTAGCTTGTCCCCAAGGTAAAGTACCTCAACTAATTCAATCCCCCTGATTGAATTAGCAAGCAACAATTCAAAATAAAGTTTACATCAATTAACAGCTCCTTAAATGAGCAAATATACAATGTAAATAAACAAGGTTAGAAAAGCCTGATTGAAGCGATTTGAGGTTGGGCTTTTCTTCTTTTCCTCTTCTCTTTTGAATGGATGAGCAAGGATTGAACTTTGAATCTTGAACACAGCTCGTTGAATAGAATATTGAGGAAATAGGGCTTTTGTTCTTCTTCTTTTCTTCTTTGAGAATCCTTCGAATTTGAACTTTTAGGGCTTGGGATTTCTCTTGAATCTCTCTTAGATTGATAGGCTTGGACTCAGAGATTTCCTCTTTGAAATATCTTTCCTTTTCACTAGGTATTTTCCTTGATTTTTTTGTTATTTTCTCTCTATTTTTTCTCTGTTTTTCAAACGGATGAATCCCCCCTTTTTATAGACTTTCAATCCGAAATTAGCTGAGAAAATAGCCGTTATAAATACCTTGGATGATTCACTATGCAAGAAAATAGATCGTTGAAGAGTAGGTGAGAAAATATATCCATTAGAGCTGATCTGGCACTTTTGAAAATCGTCCTTGACAGGTTGGAGTTGGCTCCAACTTTTCATATGTCGGCTTCAAATCGGGTTTTCCAAAATAGTAAAAAATAATCCATCATGGAGTCGGCTCCGACTTTACAAAGTGTCGACTCCCTGCTGACTGGAGTTGGCTCCCAATTTTTGAAGTGTTGGCTCTGAGAATCCTCCGAAAACATAGTCTCTGTAACTCAGGTTAGAGTCGGCTCCCGAAATCCATGTGTCGGCTCCGAAACTTCAGGTGTCGGCTCCAAAACTCTAGGTGTCAACTCTGAATCATGCCAAAATTATAGAACTATTCCGATATGCTCTAGAGTCAGCTTGAGTCTGTTAGGGTGTCGGCTCCATGTTTTGAACTTAAATAAATTCTATTGAAATTCAATTCAAAACTGATTTATAAGTATCATTTGGATAAATAACCAATCTTAATCCCTGAAATACTTATCAAATTTATCAGAAACACAATGAATATACTCATGGCTTTTGTTAATCATCAAAATTAATTAATTGGGTAAATAATTTTTCAATAATTTTCCCAACATACCATAATCCCATAATGACTTGAGCATCAAAGGATCTACTTCAAGGATAGATTCTAAAGACCCTTTATCATTTTTTTTTCATTGTGCAAGCAAATTCGTTATTAATCTTTATATTGGTAACCTTAGTCATACTCTACACTAAGTTGATTTTAGTTGTAAATGATCCTTTACTAGGTTTTCTTTTTTTTTCAAGAAAAAAAGATAAAACACACACACACATAGGCACTTCCCTTTATGTGAGCAACATGTGCTAGGAAATAGAAATGATGATCGTTATAAGAATAGCTATCATCATAATTGGCAGACAAGATTATAATTCTACACCTTATCCCCCCTTTGGTCATAAAGAGCTTTGCAGTGCAAGCATTTGAAGCGACTCTAACATGACTTGATCAAAATAAATCCACAATCTTATGACAAGAACAAACCAATCCCATAAGTAGCAACAAGAGTAAATATGAAATATGTCAAGTAACCTGACAAAGAATTAGCAAATGAAGCCATTTTCTTGTAAGTATTTGATAAACTATCCCATTTGGTGCACTATTACATTGTGCCAGCAATCATACTTGTTAAAAAAAAATTAAATCATAAACTATATAAAATCTCAAGATCATCATGTTGATCATTAAGAACGTTAACTGAAAAATACCTGAATCTATTGATATCGATCGTTGACTATCTAAAATTACTATGACCATCAAACATTGATAAATAAATGCAATAGAGAGTATTTTGTGGCCTTCCTCAACCAAATTGCCTTAGCTCCTTAATGGAACCATTAATTGTCTCTTTTTCTGATGGGTAGAAGAAAAACTTTATTGTGATTTGGTGTGTTGGAGACCATAACTAATAGGGTATTTATATAGGGTTCCCATAATCTCCTAAATGGTATCTACTCAATTTAATTTTATATCAATTCAAAAATTAATGGGTTACTAGTAGTAAACCACGTAATTTCAACCCATATCAAATAGCTTATATAATTGAATGAGAATATATGTTGCCCAATATAGAATACGTGATTTCCTATTAATTTACCTAATATAGGAAATCCAAATTTTTGGCACAATATAAAAAACATGATTTCTTATTGTTACCTAATATAGAAAATCTGATTTTTTGACACAATATAGAAAATGTGATTTCCTATTAATTTACTTGATATAGGAAATCCGATTTCCTAACAATACTTACTATTTTAATTATACCTCAAAATTTTGATGACCCTTTCTAATTATTTGAAACATCAATTTTGAAGATCTTCATATTTTTTGACCAAAGAGAAATAATCATATAGAAATAAGTCATCAATAGGAGAATAGAAGTCCACTAAATCAATGTGCATAATCTTAAGAAAATTTGAACCATGAGTTACACCCTAATTCATAGACTTGATTGCCATACCGCTAATATGATTAATAAAGGTCTCTATTTCTTAAAAAATAAGAGAGAGAAAAATTATCATTATTTGAGAGTAAAATTATCATTATTTGTAAATTTTCTATTTCTCATACTCGAAGTGTGACCTAAACTTTCATGCTATAGGATTGAAGACTTTTCTTTACTAAAGCTCTTTTAGATATAATATTTTCTATATTAGAGTAAGTATATATTTATTATTAGGAGATAATGTTAGTTTGTACAAACTATCATATAAAAGAAAGTTCCCAACAATTTATAAATTTTAATCAAATCAATCTTTCTATCTCTAATATGAAAACAATATCCTTGTTTATCCAAATTAGATATTAAAATTAAATTCTCTTAAAGGACAGTATGAAGCAAGCAGAAAACTAAACCTTAAATTCTAACTAAATAGTCTCTATAAATTTAACCTCAATTTCAATATTATTATTAATTCTTAGGTTTGTCTAAAGCATTATAGGCATCTTTGATTCGATCTAAATCCAATAAATAAGGAAGTGAGGGCATGATGAACCATAAATTATGAGATCTTTTAATCTCAAATTTATTGGGTACTTAGTGTCTTTGTCGTACAATTGCCAAGAAAACTTTGATAATACTGGTTTCAATTAATCCTCTCATATGCTCAAAATATATCTTTTTATGCATAAGAAATAGAATGTGATGCCTCTAGAGTAGGAATTGGTGCAGTACTCATGCAAAAGAAACAGCCACTAGCTTTCACTAGCAAGGCATTATCAAACAAACATTTAGAGTTTTTAACTTATGAGAAAGAAATAATGGCAATCTTACATGCAGTTAATAAATGGCAAAATTATTTGATGGATGACCATTGTCACCTACATTGATCACTATAGCTTAAAGTACTTGCAAGAACAAAGGTTATCTACGAAAATTCAGCAAAAATGGATAGCTAAGCTTATGGGTTATGACTATAAAATCAAATATAAGAACGGCTCAGATAACTTAGTAGTAGATGCCCTCTCCCATCAAATGAAGGAATTATCAACCATCTCTTATCCACTACCCACATCGATCGATCAAGTCCAAACTGAGACTATGGATGATGAGTCCTTGCAAGTGATCATATGACAACTTCAAGAACAACCAGATAAATTATCTTATTACAGCTATGAAGATGGCCTATTAAAGTACAAAGGAAGAGTGATCGATGCTTAGTGCAAATTCCAATTGACGAAATAGGGTCCTACAAATTCTACATGATTCCCTAGAAGGAGGGCATTTAGGATTTTTAAGACATACAAAAGGGTGTCAAGAACCTTCTATTGGAAAGGAATGGAAAAAGACATTAAGCGTCATGTGGCATCCTATGATATTTGTCAGAGAAACAAAAATGAATCTCTTGCACCTCTCGGTCTTCTCCAGTCTTTACCTATCCCAGAAGGAGTGTGAGCGGATCTCTCCATGGACCTTATTGAAGGACTACCAAACTCACAAGGAAAGGACACTATTATGGTAGTAGTCAACCACCTCTCTGAATATGCTCACTTCATTCCAATAGCTCATCCCTTTACAGCCACTCAAGTTGCGCAGTTATTTATAGAGCAAGTTTTCAAACTGCATGACATGCCTAACTTAATTGTCAGTGATAGGGATAAAGTATTCATAAACAAATTTTGGCAAAAGCTCTTTCGATTACAAGGCACAAAATTATGTGTGTTCCTTCTACCATCCACAAACTGATGGGCAATCAGAGGTAGTTGATCGTTGTCTTAAGACATACCTCATGTGTTTTACAGGTCAATGACCAAAAAAAAGGAAGAGGTGGCTTCTATGGACAGAATGGTGGTACAATACTGCCTTCCATAGTTCTACAAAAATGATACCTTATGAAGTTGCATATGGATAGTCCTCGCCGATGGTTCTTTCTTATACCTTGGGTTCTACTAATGTTCGTTAAGTGGATATTGAGCTAAGAGAATGAGATGATATCCTCAAACTATTAAAGGAAAACTTAGTAGCGGCTTAAGTTTGAATGAAACAAGCAGATAAACAAAGGTCGGAGTGCTCCTTTGAAGTCAGAGATATGGTTTATCTGTGCCTATAACCTTACAGACAGGCAACGATAACCATTGAAAATAATATGAAGCTTTTTTCTAGATTTTATGGGCCCTATATAGTTTTGGGAAAAATTGGATCGATTCCATATCGACTGGACCTACCTGTTGAATCTAAAGTTCATCCTGTCTTTGCATGTCATATTTGAAAAAAACGAGTCGGTCAGGAGATAGCAGTGTCTACACAACTACTTAATTTCTCTGAGGATGGACAACTTCAAGTACAACAGCTTGCCATTCTAGACCAAAAAATGATAAAGAAAAACAACAGAGATGTGACAATGGTACTGGTAAAATGACCCAACTTGGCACCTGAAGAAACCACTTGGGAGCATCTTTACAAGCTGCAAAAAAGGTTTTCAAATTTTCAACCTTGAGGTTAAGGTTGATTTTTTTTAAGAGTAGAAAGATAGGCTTCCTAATTTAGAAGATCTCTTCATATCTATAAGATTTGAAGGATTTAGCCAATAAGGAAAACTCCTAATTATACACCATTATTTATTTTCTCATTAGCTTCAGTATAATATTTTTTTGCATTGAGCCTTCTTTAAATAATTAATTAAGGGATTTTTACCTATAAATATGTAATAGCTCTTTTGGCTAGGCATTGTAAAAAATAATATCATTAGTTTCTCTTGTTTGGAGGCTTAACCATCTCGAAGTGGTTATCTGGAGACGTGATCCCTTTGAAGTGATCACAATTATTTCAAGTTTTTTTTATTCTATCTCCATTGCTAACAAGGATCACAACAAATTTTGGCCTTTGGCATCGTAGGCTGCTTCTTGGTGACCAACTGTGGTGGTGGTCCACCATGATGTAATAAGTATATAAGGCACTGTGGCTATCGACAGGAGGGGTCAAAAGGGTTTGGTTTTTTTTTTTTGATAAACCTAATGTAGGATTAGAATATTAGGCAAGAAAATCCCCACCTAGCATTAAGAAAACCTCAATAAATCTCAAAGATTTTAGCCCAAGATCAATTCATAAATATAATCATCATAAATATTCATAAATAATCGATTAGCATTAGATAAACATATATAAAATTATATTGAACACCCACTCACATACTGCTTATTGGAGATTGTTAATATTTTTAGAACAACAAATGGTAATAAAAAAACAAACATCATGAAAAAATGATAGAAGTTTCAAAAAGGATAGGTCATTCCCTTCTTACTCCTTCGAAGCAGAAGTCTTCCCCTTCTTCCTCCTTTCTTAGGAAGCGCAAAAGTCTAAGAGAAGTCTAACTTCTTTTCTTCTTGCACCTTCCTTAGGCATAGGTCGTTATTAGGCTTTAAACCTATACAAACTGCTAACCATATTAATTATTAAAGATGAGCTTAAGCCCAAGACAAATTGATCACATTTTAATCAATGGCAGGCTCATTTGACTTGTATCATTGAATCAAATTTGTTCAACTAGTTTTACAAATTAAAATCATAATAATTAATGTTTGAAAATTTTGCAATATATTGAGGCCATTAATTACAAAATTAAGTTGTGAGGATGGTTAAAAGGAACAACAAAGAGACATATTGGATTAATTGTCCACAGGCTGGTAGATGCAACAACATTGTACATGTTCAATCTATCTACTAGGATGTTGTCTAGTACAGGGTTTATGGGTGTAAAATCTATAGATAGTGCTCATGACGGATGGATCATTATTTGTTTGCAAGAGAAAATTAAGAAGAGAGCTCATTACTTTCTACAGTCCAAAGTAAAATCAAATTCCATCAACATGAAAAATAAGCAATTTGTTTCTTCTTCTTTATGA
The DNA here is from genome assembly GCA_900491605.1 of Calamus simplicifolius. NCBI lineage: Eukaryota > Viridiplantae > Streptophyta > Magnoliopsida > Arecales > Arecaceae > Calamus > Calamus simplicifolius. Next base: position 225,823 of record UESW01002004.1, on the reverse strand, counting down.
ACTTTACTTTTAATTAGCTCTTCGCCCGGTCATTCTTCATTCCCTCCTATTTTTCCCCAGCAATGAAACATGCTACCATGTCCTGGTGGCATGATAGAAAATGCATACCAATAGGATGAAATTAAGTGCATGTGAAGATACAACAGCCAGTGATGAAAATGCATATAATTAATAGGATGGACCACTTTTATGTTACCTTCCATCTAATAAGATGAACAATGAGAATGTGCTCGAACTAGATGGGAAAAGGATTTTGAATCATAAACTATATCATAAAGGTTCCAATAATTTTAGTGATGATGATGAGAACCTCAACTTTAATGGTGATGATAATGCTCTTGAAATGGATGACGATAGCTACTAGGAGGAGGGTAATGATAATGTTTTTTTTTTTTTGATGATTAGTAATGTTTGTTATATTCTATTTCATATCAATGCACGAGTGTTATCTATCTTTTATACCTTTGAATTATTAGTATGATAATATGGCAAAGTAATTTGAGAAGTTGAAGCTTATGTATAGAACTATTATTTTTTTATTTTGCATATTAATTATTTATTTTCATTCAGTACTATTCTAATAGTACAGTGAGTAACAATTATTTGTTAACATCTAATGACTTCATTTAATATATTATGTAGGCATGGCTATAAAAGGTAGGGGTGCAGGGACTCGTAAAGGAGCTAGCTAGTACAACAGCTAGGGTAAAGAAACTATATAGAAAATAAGAGGAGATGAGGTAAAATATTCAATAAAATGAAGGCGGAGCAGGGCTAAAAATGGGTCGGATAAACTTTGATCGTATCCGTATTTATATTCAAATTATATTATATTTGGATATTTATTTTATAGTTTAATCAGATTTGGATACGAATTTAAATATTTAATCCAAAAATTAATCGGATACGGATATAGAAACGAATTTATCTATTTTTTTAAATATGGATATGAATATCCATTTTATATAATTTTTTAAATTTATTTTATTAAATAATGGTGGTGGATTGGCTGAGCGTTTTATTTATGGCCGTTTTTCGTGTAAAAAAAAGAAGGCGAAGATGTGCGCGTGGGGAAGGGGAAGAGTCTCCGTAAGGCCGTAACCCCGTTTCAGGCGTTTCTTCTTTCTTCTTCAGTTCTTCGTCTTCTTCAGTTCTTCTTCAGTTCTTTGTCTTCGTCTTTTCCGCACCATTCGACCATTTTCTCTGGCCCATCCATCCAGTCATCAAGCAAAAACCACCGCAGGTTTGACCTCTATCTCAAGGAATCATATGACAACTTCCCATGATAATAACTACAAAAAGGAAAGAAACAACCCAACTGATCACATCTTTTAATCCTCTTTATCTTTCTCTATAGTAGAAGCTGAATCTGGTTCTCAAGATAAATAATAGCAACGGAAAGAAGGCACCAACACTTCCTTTAATCACTCATCCAATACCACGGTCCACGGGTCACTCAGTTAATTCGGCAAAGAATCTGCTTTCTGCTTGCGAGGAGCCATCTAAGGCACCGTTTTAGTTAATAATATATTTATGCCAGCAGCTCTTTTGAGCATCTTCATAGCATTTAGATTACTTATTGGAGAATACCATTTTTTCCCCTTTACTTACTACTGCATTGGTTTTCTGTTAATATATATGGGTCACGTTGTCAGAATCAGACCCATAATCTAATTAATAAATAGATAGTTATTGATGATTTTTGTAGTCACCCATGCTATGTTGATGACTTCCCTCTTAGCACTCCCTCGAGGGTTATCATTATTGCTGCCTTTGAATTTATGGGCTTAAGATCCTAAGAAAAAACTCTAAGAGCCACTTCTTTGACGTTAGATGAGATTGAAGCATGTGTGAAAACATTAGAGTTGTTAGGTCAGATTTTGCATCCAAAAATTTATAATAAGAAGTGAAGATTAAAAGAGGTATATCAAAAATCCGTTGCTTATCATATGCTATTGATTTTCTGAAATGCTTTCAAATTTAAACAGGTTGGTCTTAAATAATAATTTAGGTCAAACATCGAAATATACAGTCTTTTTGTTTTTGTTTTGTTTTGTTTTTGTTTTGTTTTTTTTTTTTTTTTTGAACAATGCAGCCAAATACTATTAAGCATATCTAGGAAAGATCAGTACAATCCAAGCTCATTGAGTGGGTACTTAAGATATGGAGAATGCATGATTGGACTGATTCTTTTTTATAGGTGATGTGGCTGATCAGGTGAAATGACCCATGAGATGACGGGATCGCGAGCCTGATGTTACATGGTTTGGTGCATTACAATCCTTTGGCATTGGGCTCACCCCGGCTCCGGCCCATCTCGACCTCCGCGTCGGCCGCGGTCCATTTCGACCTTGGTGTCGGCCTCTGCGTCGGTCACGGCCCACTTCGGCCTCGGCCTCGGCCTCGGCCTCGGCTTCAGCCCATCTCGACCTCCGCATCGACCGCGGCCCGTTTCTGCCTTGTTGTTGGCCTCTGCATCGGCCACGGGCCACTTCGGCCTCGGCGTCGGCTTCGGCCCATCTCGACCTCCGTGTCGGCCGTGGCCCATTTCGGCCTTGGTGTCGGCCTCTGCGTCGGCCACGGCCCACTTCAGCCTCGACGTCGGCCTCAGCGTCGACCTCGGCATCGGCCACGGCGTCGGCCTCAGCGCCAGCCTTGGCGTCGGCCTCGACGTCGACCCCGGTGTCGGCCTCGGCGTCGGCCTCAGCGCCGGCCTCGGTGTCGGCCTCGGTGATGGTCATCCTCGCTATGTGGCCCACTTCCCTCGAGAATGGCGGATTACTTCGCCACGAACGTGCTTGGCGACGTGTGCAATGAACGTACCTCTCCCCCGGCGCCACTAACGATGGGTGTGGCCACCCACGTTCAGTCCCACTACCCATCCTTTGTGGCATGTTGAAGATCGGAAACCAACAACTGTCCAAAAGGGACTCGACCGTTACGAATGAAGGGTAAAAGGGATCCCCCGAATAGGTATATAAAGCCTCTAGCCCTCAAGGTAGGGGGCTTAAGCTCTACTTGATCATTAAAAAATCCCTGTTCCCCAAATCACTAACTTGGGCATCGGAGGGTCCCCGCCGGAACCATCGGTCCAGGGCTTTTCTTGCAGATTCCTGAGTGAAGGAGACGGTCCCACCATTCCCTCAAAGGCCTGTGAAGATTTCTTCTCACCCGACACTCATCAAAAGTGATCTGACGGCAATAGATTGGCGCGTCAGGAAGGGGGGCAGCAAGGCGCGTAGAGAAGAAAGTAACAGACGCGAACCAGCAAGCTCCCTATTTACAATCCCCCATTCCTCCTAACCAGAAGAAGAAATGATGGTAACTCATGCCCAAGAAGTTTCCACCAGCCTGGCTGGGGAGCAGCAGGTGAGGGCCGAGCGGCCAGAGGCCCTCTCGCCGGTTCATCCTTCACCACCATACCAAGGTGATAGGGTCACCGCCCTCGCTCAGGAGGTGCGGTCCCTTGCAGCGGTGATCCGGGAACTCCAACAACAATCGGCGGCCGCTCAACCTCCATCGCTGCCCCAGTCCTTGGGAGAAGTTGCGGCATAGCCCAGCCAATAGTCCATCCGCATGCGACCTTCCCGATGGGATGCTCACCACCGTCGGGATGCCCCCGCAGAGAGGAGATCCTATGATAGTTCCTCTCCCCAACGATCCCGGGACAAGGCCCCAGGGAAGGGTATAGCCCGTCGATGCCATCCATCTCCCCGTCCCCTTTCTACTTCATCAGGGGAAGAGTCCATAGGTGAGAGGATTCACCTCCGCGCAGAAAACCGACTGGAAGAGCGCGCTACCGGTGCTTGGAGGAGCTCGGCCGACGACTGACAAATCAATCGGAGGCGAAGTACGACAGTTGCCCCCCTTTAACTAGGCGGATCATGGAAGAACCTATCCCCTCCCGATTTTGCCTTCCTTAGCTAGATCCCTACGATGGCACTATCGATCCCCTGGACCACTTGGAAAGTTATAAGGTGCACATGCAGGTCCAGGGGGCATCGGATGCTCTTTTATGCATCGCTTTCCTAGCCACCCTACGAAAGGCTGCGAGGGCTTGGTATTTCCGTCTACCTCCCTGCAGTATCAGTTCATTCCGACAGTTGGAGAAAGCTTTTCTCGTCCATTTCGACGCAAACCGATGGATCCCTCGGGTGGCCGACAGCCTCTTTGCCATCTGACAGAAGAGTGGAGAGACTCTTCGGGACTTCGTTGCCCGCTTCAAAGAGGCGGCAATGAAGGTTTATCATCTCAACGACTCGGTGGCCACCTTGGCCTTGAAGCATGGGCTCCGTCCTTTCCGCTTCGCGTATTCATTAGACAAGAAGCCCCCGAGTTTGTACGCAGAGTTGCTGAGTCGAGCTTAGAAATACATCCACGCTGATGAGGCCGACTCCTCTCGGTGGGAAACTGATGAATGTTGACCCAATTAAGGATTTTGATTATTAACAAAACTATTTGAGTATAATATTTGAAGTTACTAATGATTTTGATTAAGTTTTTTAGCTTATAAGTTGATTTAATAATCAAAATCATGAGTCAAATCAAGTTCTGGTTTGAATCTAATGTCAAGGTAAGTTTGCAGACATTAGAGTCGACACATGGAATCGCAGAGTCGACTCCGAAAATTGGCACGGACTTAGAGTCAACTCCAAGACTGTTAGAGCCGACTCCAATAGAAAAGACAGAACGATGGTTTTTCAAGCCATGACTTAGAGTCGACTCCCGGACTGTTAGAGTCGACTCCAGAAGATTTTTGTGTCGACCCCAGAAAAGTCAGAGATGACTCCAGTTCAAGCGGGTTAAAGATTTTCGAGTTAGAGCCGACTCCAGAATGTCAGACGCGAATCTAGAACTGTCAGAATGACTCTAAACTTTATCTTTATCTTTTTTAATCCCAATGGCTATTACTATTTTTGGTTCTAATCCTTCTTACACTTGTTTCTAACGGATAGTTTTAAACTATTTATGGATTAATCGGGATCTATAAGAAGAGGGTTTACTGCATCCGAAAAGAGAGAGACAAAAAGAAAAGAATAGAGAGAAATCTATGAAATTCATCAGAAAATCAAAAGAAAAAGAGGGAAAACTTGAAAGGAAAGATCATATTGATTCCCAAAAGAAAAGAGAGAGATTCCAAGCTTTTGTTGTTCTATTTCGAAGAAAACTCAAGGGAAGAAGGAAGCCCTAGTTTTCTGATCTTCTGAGTCTCAAGAGCACCTTGAAGGAAGATCCACTCAAAGGAAGAGAAGGAAGAAGCCACCAAGATCTACGAATCAGGCTTTGATTCATATTCTTTTATTCTTATTTCATTATTGTATATTTGCTCATAGGAGGAGCTGTTTATCTTGTAAAATAAATATTGTTTGCTGGGTCAATCTGGTGATTGATTTAGTTGAGGCTGTTAGCCTTGTGCAAGCATTAGCTTGTGGTGTTAGGTTTTGTGCTGGTGAGCCTTGAAAACCAGCTGGGTTTGTTGTACACCTGGAAAAACAACAAGTTTGAGTTGTGAGCTTGCAAAACAACTCTGCTGTAATCAGATTGATTATAGTGTGGACCTAAGAGATACTTGGGAGTGGACGTAGGTGTAGGTACACCGAACCACTATAAAATCTTCTATGTTTGTCGTGATTGTCTCTTTATCTTTAACTCTCTATTTGTGCATATTCTGTTTTAATTTGTGTGAATCTAAGTTTTTATTTCCGCTGGGGGTTATTTTCAAAAGAGTTTAAATTTTTGAAAAACCCAATTCAGCCCCCCCCCCCTCTTGGGTTGCTATCTGGACCAACAATTGGTATCAGAGCTAGTGCTCATTTGATTTGATCTAACGATCAAGAGTCAAAGATCCATATGGCAACTCAAGCTGGTTCATCTTTTTCTAAAGGCCAATCTACTAATAGACCACCCTTGTTTAATGGTTCAAACTATGGTTATTGGAAGGCTGGAATAAAAATTTTCATTCAAGCACTTGACTATGATCTATGGAGCATTATAGTCAATGGACCACACACACCCACTGCTAGAGTTAATGGCATGGAGATTCCTAAACCGAAAATGGAATGGGATGAACATAATAAAAAATTGGGACAACTTAATGTCAAAGCAATCAATGTTTTATACTGCTCATTAGATGCAAATGAATTCAATCGTATATCTATTTGCATTTCTGCTAAGGAAATCTGGGATAGACTTGAGGTTACCCATGAGGGAATAAATCAAGTCAAGGAATCCAAGATTAACATGCTAGTTCATAAGTATGAATTGTTTAAAATAGATGCATGTGAATCTATTGCTGATATGTTTACAAGATTTACTGATATAGTTAATGGTTTAAAAAGTCTTGGTAAATCTTATGATAATTCTGATCTTGTGTGAAAGGTTTTGTGTTCCTTGCCTAGGACTTGGGAAGCTAAAGTGACTGCAATACAAGAGGCAAAGGATCTAAGTTCCCTACCTCTAGAAGAATTATTGGGATCCTTGATGACTCATGAGCTTCAAATTAAGCAACATGTTGATGATGATGAGTCAAAGAAGAAGAGGACTATGGCTCTTAAGATTTCTGAATATATGGAAGAGCCTCATGAATCTGAAGATGAAAGTGGTGATGAGGACATGGCACTCATCACAAGGAAATTTATAAGATTCATGAAGAAGAAGAAGTTTGAAAAGAAAAAGCCCTTTGCAAGAAAAGATGAGGACAAGGGCAAAGAAAAAGAAGTTATTTGTTTTGAATGTAAAAAGCCGGATCATTTTAAATCTGAATGCCCTCAACTAAAGAAAGGCACCCGAAAATTCAATAGGAAGGCAATGATGGCCACATGGAGTGATTCAGAAAGCTCAAGTTCCGAAGAGGAAGAAAAGAGTGAAATGGCCAATCTATGCTTCATGGCGGACATGATGAGGTAAGTCTGAGTTTTCTTGATGATTTTACTTTCGATGAATTGCATAGTGCTTTTTATGAATTAATGGATAATTTTGCGAACTTAAGTTCAAAGAACAAAGATTTGAAAAATCAAATGCAAAAACTATCCTTAGAAAATGAAAAACATGTTGTAGATAAAGAACTTTTGATAAAAGAAAATGAAAGCTTGAAAAATGAAGTTGATAGACTTAAACCTATAGTTGATAAATTCACTCTAAGCTCTATCAAACTTAATATGATTTTGGATAATCAAAAAGCTGTTTTTGATAAAGCTATATTAGGATATAATCCACTTAAAAAGCAAAAATCTTTGAAGAATATTTTTATACATGCTGAAAAATCATCAAATATTACTTGTTTTAAATGTTAAAACAAAGGACATAAATCTTATATGTGTAAATCTCCACATAATAAGAGAAAGATGATTTAGGTTCCCAAAGGAACAATATTGAATGCATCTAACCATAAGGACCCAAGAAGGCTTGGGTACCTAAAATTAAGACATGAATATTTTGCAGGAGTGTCTTGCAGCCATCAGACTGAAAAAAAAAAAATGTACCTGGATAGTGGTTGCTCAAGACACATGACGGGTGACAAAGATCAATTCATCACCCTTGAATCAAAAAGAGGTGGAGTAGTTACTTTTGGTGATAATGGTCAAGGCTATATCATGGGTATTGGTAAGATTCAAATTACTCCATCTACTCATATTGATAATGTTTTATATGTCGATGGACTTAAACATAATTTAATAAGTATTAGCCAACTGTGTAACAAAGGTTTCAAAGTTTCCTTCGAAGCTTTTGTTTGCACTGTTACTAATCCCATTGATAACAGCATTATTCTTATTGGTAAATGTTATGGCAATGTGTACTTAATTGATTTGAATAATTTATCTCCAAGTAATCATTGCTTAGTTGCTAATAATGCTAAGATGCATGAGATTGGTTGGCTATGGCACCGTAGATTAGGTCATGCAAGCACACACCTAATTTCTAAACTATTCAAAATGGATCTAGTTAAAGGTATTCCTAGCTTAAATTTTGAAAATAATCGAATATGTGATGCATGTCAATTTGGAAAACAAACAAGAAATTTTTTCAAATCTAAGAATGTTGTTTCAACTACTAGGCCACTAGAGCTACTACACATGGACCTTTTTGGACCTACTAGAACCACAAGTCTAGGAGGAAAGAAATATGGTCTGGTGATAGTAGATGATTACTCTAGATTCACTTGGGTAATGTTTTTGGCTCACAAAGATGAGACTTTCTCAATATTCCTGAAATTCGTTAAGAAAGTCACTAATGAAAAAAACACTACCATAGTGTTTATTAGAAGTGATCATGGAACTGAATTTGAAAATCACTTATTTGAAAAATTCTGTTTTGAAAAAGGCATACATCATAACTTTTCAGCACCTAGAACACCGCAACAAAATGGAGTTGTAGAAAGAAAGAATAGGACTTTAAAAGACATGGCCCATACCATGCTATGTGAAAGCCAACTTCCAAAATATTTTTGGGCGGAAGCTATAAACACAGCATGTTACATCCTAAATAGAGCCCTAATTAGACCTATCCTTAAGAAGACTCCCTATGAACTATGGCATAATAGGAAACCAAATTTAGGTTATTTTCATGCATTTGGTTGTAAATATTTTTATATAACAATGGTAAGGATAATCTTGAGAAGTTTGATGCAAAGTCTGATGAAGGTATTTTCCTAGGATATTCTACATCTAGCAAGGCATATAGAGTATTTAATAAGAAGAGCTTAGTTGTAGAAGAATCCATTCATATAGTGTTTGATGAGTCTTTAGCATCAAGTTCAGATAAAATTGATGATGAGGAAGATACATCTTTGATTGAAAGAGGTATTGAAAAATTAAATGTATCTTCAGATCAAGAACCTGAAGCTAAGATGATGACTCACCTAAGGATGATGGTATTGATACTGCTCATAATGATAAAGATCTATCTAGAGATTGGAAATATGCTTATGGTCATCCTAAGGACCTAATCATAGGTGATCCATCTCAAGGTGTAAGGACTAGATCATCAATGAGAAATATCAATATCATCTTGCATTTGTATCTCATATAGAACCTAAAACTATAGAGGAAGCTGAGAAAGATAGTTATTGGATGTTAGCAATGCTGGAAGAGTTAAACCAATTCACTAGGAACCAAGTTTGGACCCTAGTAGATAGACCTAAAAACTACCTATAATAGGATCTAAATGGGTTTTTAGAAATAAATTGGATGAAAATGGATTGGTAATTAGAAATAAGGCTAGATTAGTTGCAAAAGGATATAATCAGAAGAAGGTATAGATTTTGATGAAACCTTTGCACATGTTGCTAGATTAGAAGCCATTAGGCTACTACTTGCATTTGTATGTCATATGAATTTCAACTTATTTCAAATGGATGTTAAAAGTGCATTTCTAAATGGTTTTATAAATGAGGAAGTTTATGTTGAACAACCTCCTGGTTTTGAAGATCATGAATTTCAAACCATGTCTTCAAACTACACAAAGCACTTTATGGTTTAAAGCAAGCACCTAGAGCTTGGTATGATAGATTAAGTAAATTTTTAATTGAAAACGATTTTTCTAGAGGAAATGTTGATAAAACCTTGTTTTTAAAAAGAAAAAAAAGGATTTATTAATTGTCAAATTTATGTTGATGACATTATATTTGGTGCTACTAACAATCTCCTTTGTCAAGAATTTGCTAAGTTAATGCAGGGAGAATTCGAGATGAGCATGATGGGAGAACTAAACTTCTTCCTTGGACTTCAAATCAAACAAGAGAAAGTGGGGATTTTCATTAACCAAACAAAGTACACAAAGGAAATACTCAAGAAGTTTGGTATGGAATCTGCTAAACCTCTTGGTACGCCAATGAGTCCCTCATGCAAGCTGGATAAGGATGAAGAAGGTAAGAATGTAGATCAGAAGCATTACCGAGGTATGATCGGATCACTTCTTTACCTAACTGCAAGTAGGCCAGATATCATGTTTTCTGTTTCCTTATGTGCAAGATATCAATCTAATCCTAAGGAATCACATTTATTTGCTGTTAAAAAATCTTTAGATACTTAAATGGAACTAAAAATGTAGGATTATGGTATTCTAGAGACTCAACCTTAAAATTGATTGCTTATTCTGATTCTGACTATGCTGGTTGTAAATTAGATAGAAAGAGTACAAGTGGGGCATGCCAACTTTTAGAAGTAACTTAATCTCATGGTTTAGCAAGAAGCAAAATTCGGTTGCATTATCCACTGCTGAGGCAGAGTATGTTGCAGCTGGAAGTTGCTGTGCTCAAATCCTTTGGATTAAGCGACAACTTGAAGATTATGGTATCACACTTGATAAAATTCCTATTAAATGTGATAATACTAGTGCCATTAATCTAACTAAGAATCCAATTCAACATTCAAGAACTAAACACATAGAAATTAGACATCACTTTATTAGAGAACATGTAACTAACAAAGATGTTTGTCTTGAATATGTTAATACTAATGATCAATTAGCTGATATTTTTACCAAACCTTTGAGTGAGGAAAGATTTTGTTATCTTAGAGGAGAATTAGGAGTTTGTGATCCTTTAGAATGATTTTCTGAAACTCTTAAGGACAACAACTATCTAGACTTCATTAATTTCTTGAAAATCCTCTATGTCCAATAAGGAAATTTATCTAGAAATTTGATTCATTGTTTCCCCAATTGTTAAGGAACACTTATCTAGAGTTTGATGATTAATTTGATTAGTTTCAGATCCTTGAAATTCAAATTTTTCACTGAAACTGTTGTGGAGTCGACACCTGCAGTTTGTGGAGTCGACACCTTCATATTTTGATGTTCTATCTGGGCAATTAGAGCCGACTCTGGCTTCTGTAGAGCCGACTCTAATTTGGGCACTGACAGATTTTCTGGTTCGGAGCCGACACCTTATTTTCGGAGCCGACTCTAAGTGGAACTAGGTCAAAATAAAAAAGGCGAAGTCGACCCCAAACGAAACCTATCGTCTCCTAAACCCTTCCAAAACCATTCCAAACCAATTTCAATCCCTCCAAATCCCTCAAATCTCTCAATAACTCATTCCAATCGAATCCCATGGCTCCTAAAAGGTGTGCGATTGTTGGAGGTTCGGCCATTCCCATGAGAAAAAGGACGATTAGGAGGCAAGCGACGTCGTCTTCTTCATCTGCCACTCAAGATGACTCTCCACCCTCACCATCTTCTCCACGGGTAGACCAATTAGCGGTAAGGCCATTACTACCGAAAGAAAAGTAGATTTTAACTTTTTTGCTTCGAGGGCTTCGCTATTGGACGTTTGTTAAAGGAAATGGGATGGAAGAAAGTTTGTTCTTTGGATGTCCCTACATACCCTGCCCTTGTGAGAGAATTTTACAATGATTTATGTAGAGGAGAGGGAGGCTTAGTGAGTTTTGTAAGAGGAACTAAAGTGATTATCACGGCGAGACTCTTGGAAATCTATTGGAGATGCCTACTATTGGTCTAGTTGAATATCAACATGATGACAGAGGAGGTGCCCTATCTAGGATGTTAGGGAGAGAAGTTTCTGAGTTTGAAGAAATCATGGCCAATCAACTTAATTTGGAACTCAGGTTACTTCATAATATTTGTGGAAGAATTTTATTTCCTAAAATTGGAAGGTTTGAGTATGTCTCGGAGCGAGACATCTTGTTGATGGACTGTATTCTTACTGGAAGACCTGTTAATCTTGCCGATATGATGATTGGTTATATGGCAGAAGCAGCAACTAAGAAGAGATCAACACTGCCGTATGGTATGATACTAACCTTAGTCTTTAGAAGCCAAGGTGTGCTAATAATGGATAATGAGCCACTAAGAAAATTAAGGCATACTGATTACTATAGTGTCTCTACAATTCACCGCATGGGCTTCAGAAAAGAGAATGAAAATTGGATAAAAAGAGGACATGAGAACAGAGCAGAAGAAGTTAGAGTTGAGGAGGTCAGAGGAGAGGATATTCCTGGACCATCTACTGCTGGACCATCTACTGCTGGACCCTCAGTGGCTGGACCAAGCACTCACCCTCCACATCAGTCAGCTTTGGCATCTGGAAGATTTTCTGAGGAGCAAATAGGTCAGCTCAGAGCTTACTGGCTGAGTATGATAGTCAAAGGACAAATGATATGTGTCAGTTGAGAGAGGAGTTCAATCAGTTGAAGGAAGAGATCAATTCAAGGCTTGACGTGATTTCTTTTTCCATTGGCAACTCGGTAGAATCCTTTAGCGCTGATCTTCATAAGATTTTTGAAAGGATGGAAGGCATTGCGGACAATTCTGGAACTTATCTTCATGCTACCAGTCAACTAAAGAAAGATATCGACCTCGCCATTTCTCAAATTGAAGCTTGTCTTGAAAGTTTTAAGAAGACTCAAAAAGATGATATTATGGAAATGATTGGACATTTGAAGAAAATTATGTATAAGCATGTTTGATTTTGATATCCTGTCTTATCCTATTTTGTATCTTAGGATTTCTGAGTTTTCTTTAACATACTTGAATATGTCACTTTACTGTGAATGTACTTGAATTGACACATGTAATGAATCTTGCATTGGAATACAATTACATTTTTATTGCAAATTTATCTATGATTGATTGATTGAATTTCAATGAATGAGTTTACTATCTCTATGATTAATTGAACCAACAACCCCGCTCTGATAACCTTTTTATTGTATTTAAAATTCATCTTATTGCTGATAACAAAAAAGGGGGAGAGATAATTGTATATGCATAAAAGAGAAAGAGAAAGAGAATGAAAGAATATAAGATTTTTTTTGCATATCTACAAAGGGGGAGAAAAAATTCTGAGATTCTAATAAAAATGTTTAATTGAATTCAGTTTATCTACATAGGGGGAGTTATTCAATGCAGGGGGAGCTTAATAATTTTTTCATATAAAAGTTAAATCATCTTGATTGATGTTTATTATAGAACTCAAGCATATTTGTTAAAAGTTTATTTTGAAAATTGGCATCAAATTCTATGTTAGGAAGTTTCAAAGCTTTAACAGTGACTATAACTCTTAGTTCAAATGAATTTTTGATGCATATACTCAAAGTTTTTGTCATCATCAAAAAGAGGGAGATTGTTGACCTAATTGAGGATTTTGATGATTAACAAAACTATTTGAGTATAATATTTGAAGTTACTAATGATTTTGATTAAGTTTTTTAGCTTATAAGTCGATTTAATAATCAAAATCATGAGTCAAATCAAGTTATGGTTTGAATCTAATGTCAAGGTAAGTTTGCAGACATTAGAGTCGACACATGGAATCGCAGAGTCGACTCCGGAAATCGGCACAGACTTAGAGTCGACGCCAGGACTGTTAGAGCCGACTCCAACAAAAAAGACAGAACGATGGTTTTTTAGGCCACGACTTAGAGTCAACTCCCAAACTATTAGAGTCGACTCCAGAAGATTTTTGTGTTGACCCCAGAAAAGTCAGAGACGACTCCAGTTCAAGCGGGTTAAAGATTTTCAAGTTAGAGCCGACTCCAGAAAAGTTAGAGCCGACTCCAGAATGTCAGACGCGAATCCAGAACTGTCAGAACGACTCTAAACTTTATCTTTATCTTTTTTAATCCTAACGGCTATTACTATTTTTGGTTCTAATCCTTCTTTCACTTGTTTCTAACGGATAGTTTTAAACTATTTATGGATTAATCGGGATCTATAAGAAGAGGGTTTGCTGCATCCAAAAAGAGAGAGACAAAAAGAAAAGAATAGAGAGAAATCTATGAAATCCATCAGAAAATCAAAAGAGAAAAGAGGGAAAACTCGAAAGGAAAGATCATATTGATTCCCAAAAGAAAAGAGAGAGATTCCAAGCTTTTGTTGTTCTATTTCGAAGAAAACTCAAGGGAAGAAGGAAGCCCTAGTTTTCTGATCTTCTGAGTCTCAAGAGCACCTTGAAGGAAGATCCACTCAAAGGAAGAGAAGGAAGAAGCCCCCAAGATCTGCGAATCTGGCTTTGATTCATATCCTTTTATTCTTGTTTCATTATTGTATATTTGCTCATAGGAGGAGCTGTTTATCTTGTAAAACAAATATTGTTTGCTGGGTCAATCTGGTGATTGATTCAGTTGAGGCTGTTAGCCTTGTGCAAGCATTAGCTTGTGGTATTAGGTTTTGTGCTGGTGAGCCTTGAAAACCAGCTGGGTTCGTTGTGCATCCGGAAAAACAACAAGTTCGAGTTGTGAGCTTGCAAAACAACTCTGCTGTAATCAGATTGATTATAGTGTGGACCCAAGAGATACTTGGGAGTGGACGTAGGTGTAGGTACATCGAACCACTATAAAATCTTCTGTGTTTGTCGTGATTGTCTCTTTATCTTTAACTCTCTATTTGTGCATATTCTGTTTTAATTTGTGTGAATCTAAGTTTTTATTTCCGCTGGAGGTTATTTTCAAAAGAGTTTAAATTTTTGAAAAACCCAATTCACCCCCCCTCTTGGGTTGCTATCTGGACCAATAAAGGCCCCAGAAAAAAAGCATGCTCGATCAGAGTCTGGCGGGTCTCATGCAAAGAAGCCCGAGCTGCCTCGTCGGTCAGACAATCGGCCACAGACTTTCGCCCCTGTAGGTGAGCGTTACACCCCTCTATTAGCCCCGATCTTCCACATTCTTATGGAAATCGAGGGTGAACCCTATCTCAAGTGCCCTGCACCCCTAAAGCCTGGAGTTCCCTGCAACAAAAATCTGTATTGTCGTTTCCATCAAGATCATGGCCATGACACGGAAGACTGCCGACAGCTGAAGAAGGCCATAGAGGAGCTCATCCAACAAGGCCACCTCGGTCAGTTTGTCCGAAAAGAAAATCCAGCAGCACCGGGCCCTTTGGCACCATCGGCCCAGCAAGCCAATATCGACAATGCTCCGACCAAGAAGACCGTGGTGATGATCTCCTGGGGAGCGGGTGGCACTTCAAAAAGACCTCGGGGGGGGTGAGAGAGATAGTCTTGTAATCCCTTTTTTCGAAAAGGATTTAGAGGGGGTAGATAACCCAAATGATGAAAGTGTCATCGTGTCCATGACGATTGCTAAACATCCTATAAAAAGAAGATTAGTTGATAGTGGAAGCTCATCTGACATTTTGATGTATGATGCATTTGTTTGTATAAACTTTCTTTTGGACTCCCTTCGGCCAGTGACGACGCCTCTCGTGGGCTTCACTGGAGATGCAGTGAAAGTTGAGGGAGAAATTACTCTTCCCGTCATAGCTGGGACTTCACCCTGCCAGAGCACGATCTTCATAAAGTTCTTGGTGGTGAGAGTTCCTCTGGCGTACAATGCTATCCTCAGCAGGCCAGGCTTAAATCTATTGGATGCCATTATCTCGACGAAGAGGTTACTTGTACGGTTTCCCACCCGTCATGGGATCGGGGAGATGCAGGGGGAAAGGAACCCGATGCTCCTCTGCTATCGCGCAGCCCCTAGTCCTCAGCCGGCATACCCTTCGCCGACTCCTGAATTGACAGACCCGAGAGAGGCCAAGAAGAGGGGGGAACCGGTGGGACATCTATTGACTTTCCCCTTAGGAGAGGACCCAACGAGAACCGTCCAAATCGGAGCCTCTCTTCCTGAGGAGGCGAGGAGCCGGCTCCTTAGTTTCCTCTGAGCCAACTCCGATATTTTCGCATGGTCGCCGACCGACATGCCAGGTATACCAGCCGAGGTAATCACTCACAAACTTAACATTAAATCCAACTGTAGGGCGGTCCGGCAAAAGAAGAGAAGCTTTGCCCTCGAGCGCCAAAAAGCCATCGATGAGGAGGTTCGCAAACTGATTGCTGCCAGCCACATTCGAAAGGTCCATTACCCCGACTGGTTGGCTAATGTGGTGATGGTACGGAAAGCCAATGGAAGCTGAAGGATGTGCATTGATTTCACTGACCTCAACAAGGCCTGCCCCAAGGACAGCTTTCCGCTCCCTAGGATCGACTAGTTAGTGGATGCCACCTCCAGCCACGAGACCCTCAGTTTCATGGATGCCTTCTCAAGGTACAACCAGATCAGAATGGAGCCATCAGATGAAGAGGCCACATCCTTCGTGACCGAGAAGGGAATCTACTGCTATAAAGTCATGCCTTTTGAGTTGAAAAATGCCGGGGCTACCTATCAGAGGTTGATGAATAAAGTCTTTGAAAGTCAGATCGGGCGTAATATGGAAGTATATGTAGACGACATACTGACCAAAAGCGGCCGAGCTAGCGACCATATATCTGACCTAATGGAGACCTTCAGCAATCTTTGTTGGTTCTAGATGAGGCTGAACCCCCGGAAGTGTGTCTTCGGAGTTGCAGCGGGCAAGTTCCTGGGATTCATGGTGACGCAACGAGGGATAGAGGCGAACCAGGACAAGATCCAAGCTATCCTAGACATGAGGCCACCGGTAAATAAAAAGGAAATCCAGCGCATGACCGAAAGGCTGGCAACTCTGAGTCATTTTCTATCCAGGTCGACTGAGCGATGCCTTCCCTTCTTCAAGGCCTTGTGAAAAGTCAACGCCTTTGAGTGGATGGTTGACTGCCAAAGGGCCTTCAAGGAACTGAAGAACTTCTTATCAACTCCACCGCTATTGTCGAAACCTGTGGAGGGGGAGAATCTCTTTTTGTACCTGGCCGCTTCTCAAGAGGCCGTCAGTTCTGTCCTCATCCAGATAGATACTGAGGGATCGCAGAGGCCGATGTATTACACCAGTAAAGTGCTCTATGACGCCGAGACCAGGTACACTAAAATCAAAAAATTATTTTCACACTAATAGTGTCAGCTCAACGTCTCAGGCCTTACTTCCAAGCCCACTCAATCGTAGTGCTGACGGATCAGCCCCTGAGGATGATCTTATCTCGCCCTGATACTTCCGATCGGCTAGCAAAGTGGGCGCTCAAGTTGGGAGAATTCGATTTGACCTTCAAACCAAGATTGGCTATGAAGTCCCAGGTCTTGGCTGATTTCCTAGTCGAATGCACTTGGACTGAAGAGCAGACCAGGGAAGCCCCGATGAAGCCCCTGGAGGCACCGACCACGGATACAAGGAGGGATTGGATTCTTCATATGGACGGGGCCTCAAACTCCCAAGGAAGCGTGTTGGCCCAGATGACAACCCAAGAGGGGGGGTGAATTGGGTTCTTAAAAAATTTAAACCTTTTGAAATATTTGTTTGCTTAGTGTGAGTGAAAGTTAATGCAGATGCAAATACAAAATACAATCAATAAGATAGAGATAGAGATAAAGGAGACACGGCAAACACAAAGATTTTATAGTGGTTCGGTGTATCCAACACCTACGTCCACTCCCAAGATTCACTTGGGTCCACACTATAATCTTTCTTGATTACAGCTGAGTTGTTTTACAAGCTCACAACTCAAACTTGTTGTTTTTCCGGGATCACAACGAACCCAGCCGGTTTTCCGGGCTCACCAGCACAAAAACCCTAACACAAGCTATACCAAGCTTGTATCGAGGTAAGACTACCTCCACTAGTTCAATCCCCCAGACTAGATATAAATAATAGAAATAGTGTTTTTCAAGTACACAGCTCCTCAATGAGCAAATAATCAAATAAAAGAACAAGGTTTAGAAAAGCCTGATTTATAGTTGGTTGGCTTTTGAGCTTTTCTTCTTTTCTTCTTTTCTTCTTCTCCTTGCTGGATTGAATCAAGCCTCAGCTCCGATTCTTCACAGTTGAAGCAGTTGAGAAGAGTTGAAAAGCTAGAAACTAATCCTCTTTCTCCAATTTGGGAAATCCACCAAAACTTTGATTTGAATGCCTTGGATTCCTCTTGAGCTTTTTGGAGTGGAATGGATTTGAGCTAGAAGGTTTTTCTCTTGAGATTCAGGCTCTCTCTTTTTCGGATTTTTGAATTTGGATTTCTCTATTTCCGATTTTCCTCTTTGTTTTTCCATTTTTTTCTCTTCTTGTTTTTGAATGATAGTCTTCCCTTTTTATAGATTTCTTTCAAGCCATTTTTGGAAGAAAACTATCCGTTGGAGTGTACCTTGTAACAAAATATATCCGTTAGAAATAAGGTAAAATAGAAATATTACCGTTAGAGCTGATCTAGCAATTTGATTTTTCGTTCCAGGTGGGTTGGAGTCGACTCTAACTTTTCTGGAGTCGGCTCTAACTCGAAACACTTTTATCCGTTAATTCTGGAGTCGTCTCTGACTTTTCTGGGGTCGACAAGAAACTTTTCTGGAGTCGACTCTAAGTCGGGGCCAGAAAAATCAACGTTCTGTTTCTTCTGTGAGAGTCGGCTCTAACAGTCTCGGAGTCGACTCTAACTTCCGTGCCAGATTCTGGAGTCGGCTCTGTGATTCTCGGAGTCGACTATAATGTCTGCAATCTTACCTAGACATTAGATTCGATCCAGAACACGATTTAACTCCTGATTTTGATCATTCAATTGACTTATAATCTGAAAAACTTAATCAAAATCATTAGAGCCTTTAATTGTTATACTCAAATAGTTTTGTTAATCATCAAAATCATCAATTGGGTCAACAATCTCCCCCTTTTTGATGATAACAAAAACTTTGAGTATATGCATAAAAAAAATTCATTCGAACTAACGATTATAGTCATTTTAAAGCTTAAAATATTTTTAATGAAGGATTTGATGCCAATATTCAAAGTGATCTTTTAAAATTGTGCATGAGTTCTATATAAGCCATCGATTATGAACATTTAAACTAAATGTACAGAAAATTACAATTAAGCTTGTTGTTAAGCTCCCCCTGCATTGAATAGCTCCCCCTATATATAAAAATCAAATTTTAATTGAACTAATCAAAATTCCAAGTCTCTTTCTTTTTCTTTCTTTTTTACAGAAACAATTATTTCTCCCCTTTCTTTCTTTCTTTTTGCATATTCAACCATCTCTCATTAAAATCTCAAGTCTTCTTTTCTTTGCATATTCAACCATCTCTCATTAAAATCTCAAGTCTTCTTTTCTTTGCATATTCAACCATCTCTCCCTCTTTTTGTTATCAGCAATAAGGAGAGTATTAGATAAAGAAAGTTATTAGAGAAAAATTGTAGGTTCAATAAGACATAGGGATTCAAGTAGTCAATCATAGACAGATTTGAAAATGTGTAATTGCATTTCATAAGTAAGATACATTACATAAGTTGATTCATATACATTCCAAAATGAAATACATTAGATATTCAAAAATTCCTAAATACAAACTATCAAAAATCAAGGTCAGATATGTTTGAATACAATTTTCTTCAAGTGACCTATAATTTCCATTACATCATCTTTTTGAGATTTCTTAAAATTTTCAAGACAAGCTTCAATCTGTGAGACTGCAAGGTCAATGTCCTTCTTCAGTTGACCAGTTGCATGAACATAAGATCCCGAGCCATCAGCAATGCCTTCCATCCTTTCAAAGATTTTGTGAAGTTCAGCACCAAAGGATTCAACAGAATTGCTTATGGAAAAGGAGATCATGTCCAGTCTCGAGTTAAGTTCTTCTTTTAGTTGATTGAAGTCTTCTTTTAATTGATTAATCTCATGAGATCTCTGACTATCATATTCAGCAAGCAAGGCTCTTAACTGACCAATCTGCTCATCAGAGAATCTCCCAGAAGCAGTAATAGACTGATGTGGAGGAGAGGGAACTATGCTCGGTCCGACCTCTGAAGGTCCAGCTGTAGATGGTCCCGCAATAAATGGATCAGGGACTGATGGTCCCGCAGTGGATGGTCCAGGGATATCTTCTACTCTGTCCTCTTCAGCTCTATCTCTCTCAGCTCTTTCTTCCGTCCTCCTTTCATCCATATACCATTTAATTTCTTGAAGCCCATCCGATGAATAGTAGAAATACTATAATAGTCAGTGTGCCTTAATTTCCTTAGGGATTCATTATCCATAATAAGCACACCTTGGCTTCTAAA
This sequence comes from Calamus simplicifolius, assembly GCA_900491605.1. Classification (NCBI taxonomy): domain Eukaryota; kingdom Viridiplantae; phylum Streptophyta; class Magnoliopsida; order Arecales; family Arecaceae; genus Calamus; species Calamus simplicifolius. The sequence goes on along the minus strand of UESW01002004.1, from coordinate 205,924 downwards.
AATCAATGTCAAAACCATACCATATGATGTAGATCTTTTCTTTGTAGCAGCCTCTGCCATATATCCAATCATCATGCCAGCTAGGTTGACTGGCTTTCCAGTAATTATACAATCCATCAAAAGAATGTCTCGCTCCGAGACGTACTCAAATCTACCAATTTTGGAAAATAAAATTCTTCCACATATGTTGTGTAGTAACCTGAGCTCCAGATTTAATTGATTTGCAAGGATTTCCTCAAACTCGGTTACATTCCTCCCTAACATTCTTGACAATGCACCACTTCTATCTTCATGCTGATATTCCATAATACCAATTGTGGGCATTTCTAACAAATTTCCAAGTATTTCAGCGGTTATTGTGACTCTTGTTCCTCTTACAATACTGATTAAACCGCCTTCTCCTCTACTCAAATCATTGTAAAACTCTCTGACTAGTGCAGGATAAGTGGGGATATCTAATGAGCAAATCTTTTCCCATCCCATTTCTCTTAAACATCTTCCTATTGTAAAGCCCTCCGACTCAAAGAAATCAAAGTTGACCTTCCTACCAGTTGTGATAGTCTTACCGGCTAGTTGATCTACTTTGGTTGAAGAGGGTGAAGGAGGGGAATCTTCTTGAGTGGCCGAAGAGGAGATGGCGAGGGTTGCCTCCGAATCGTGCGTCGCCTCATGGGAACGGACGCTCCACCGATGAAACCACACCTCTTGGGTGCCATTGAGAAGATTGGAATGTGTAATTAAAGGCTTTGAGAAGATTGGGGAAGTTGGAAAGGCTTTGGAACTTCTTGGAGGGGTTTTGGGAGACAGATGGAATGATTTGGGGTCGACTCCGCCTTTTTATTTTTGACCTAGTTCGACCTAGAGTCGACTCCCGAAAACTGGGTGTCGGCTCCGAACCAGAAAGTTTGTCAGTGCTTGAATTAGAGTCGCTCTACAGAAGCCAGAGTCGGCTCTAATTGCTTAGACAGAACATCAAAACCAAGGTGTCGACTCCACAAACTGTTAGAGTCGACTCTAACAGTTTTAGAGATAAAAAATCAAGTTTCAAGGATCTGAAACTATTCCAATTAATCATCAAATTCTAGATAAATGTTCCTTAGCAATTGGGAAACAATGAATCAAGATCTAGATAGATTTCCTTATTAATATCAAGATTTTTCAAGAAATTGATGAAATCTAGATAGATGTCCTTAAGAGTTTCAGAAAACTATTCCAAAGGATCACAAACTCCTAATTCTCCTCTAAGATAACAAAATCTCTCTTCACTTAAGGGTTTTGTAAATATATCTGCCAATTGTTCTTCAGTATTCACATAATCAAGACAAATTTCATTATTGGTAACATGTTCTCTTATAAAGTGATATCTAATTTCAATATGCTTTGTTCTTGAGTGTTGAATTGGATTTTTAGTTAGATTGATTGCACTTGTATTATCACATCTTATAGGTGTCTTATCAAGTGTGATACCATAGTCTTCAAGTTGTCTCTTAATCCATAGGATTTGAGCACAGCAACTTCCAGCTGCAACATATTCTGCTTCAGCAGTAGATAATGCAACCGAATTTTGCTTTTTGCTAAACCATGAGATTAAGTTACTTCCTAAGAATTGGCATGCACCACTTGTGCTTTTTCTATCTAACTTACATCCAGCATAATCAGAATCAGAATAAGCAATCAGATTTAATGTTGAGTCTCTAGAATACCATAAACCTACATTTTTTGTTCCACTAAGGTATCTAAGAATTCTTTTAACAGCAATTAAATGTGATTCTTTAGGTTCAGACTGAAATCTAGCACATAAGCAAACAGCAAACATTATGTCTGGTCTACTTGCAGTTAAGTAAAGTAGGGATCCGATTATACCTCGATAATATTTTTGATCAACCTTCTTACCTTCTTCATCTTTGTCCAGCTTGCATGAAGGACTCATTGGTGTTCCGAGGGGTTTGATTGATTCCATACCAAACTTCTTTAGAATTTCTCTTGTGTACTTTGTTTGGTTGATAAAGATTCCCTCTTTGCTTTGTTTGATTTGGAGTCCAAGGAAGAAATTGAGTTCTCCCATCATGCTCATTTCAAATTCTCCCTGCATTAACTTAGCAAACTCTTGACATAGAAGATTGTTAGTAGCACCAAATACAATGTCATCAACATAAATTTGAACTACAAGTAAATCTTTATCTTTTCTTTTCAAAAACAATGTTTTATCAACATTTCCTCTTGTAAAATCATTTTCAATCAAAAATTTACTTAGTCTATCATACCAAGCTCTAGGTGCTTGTTTCAAACCATATAAAGCTTTGTGCAATTTAAAAACGTGATTTGGAAATTCATGATCTTCAAATCCCGGTGGTTGTTCAACAAATACTTCTTCATTTATTAATCCATTTAAAAATGCACTTTTGACATCCATTTGAAATAAATTAAAGTTCATGTGACATGCAAATGCAAGTAATAGCCTAATGGCTTCTAATCTAGCTACAGGTGCAAAGGTTTCATCAAAATCAATACCTTCTTCTTGATTATATCCTTTTGCAACTAATCTAGCTTTGTTTCTAATTACTATGCCATTTTCATCTAGTTTATTTCTAAAAACCCATTTTGATCCTATAACAGAATGATCTTTAGGTCTTTCCACTAATGTCCATACATTATTTCTAGTGAATTGGTTTAATTCTTCTTGCATAGCTAACATCCAATTATTATCTTTTTCAGCTTCTTCAATGGTTTTAGGTTCAATTTGGGAAACAAATGCAAGGTGATTACTAATATTTCTCATAGATGATCTAGTTCTTATTCCTTGAGATGGATCACCTATAATCAATTCCTTGGGATGACTATAAGCGTATCTCCAATCTCTTGGTAGATCTACATCATTATGATTAGTATTAATAACATCAGCATTAGGCGAATCATTATCTTTAGCTTCTTGTTCATGATCTGAAGATACATCAATATTAAGTTTTTCAAGATTGTTTTCAAGAATGTTTGTATCTTCCTCATCATCAATCTTTTTGGAACTTGATGCTAAAGATTCATCAAAAACTACATGAATAGATTCTTCAACAATTAAACTTCCTTTATTGAACACTCTATATGCTTTACTAGTTGTTGAATAACCTAAGAATATTCCTTCATCAGATTTTGCATCAAATTTACCTAAGTTATTTTTACCATTATTATGAATAAACATTTACAACCAAATGCATGAAAATATTTAATGTTGGGTTTTCTATCATGCCATAATTCATAAGGTGTTTTCTTTAAAATAGGTCTTATTAATGCTCTATTTAGGATGTAACATGCTGTGTTAATAGCTTCCGCCCAAAAGTATTTCGGGAGTTTACTTTCACATAGCATGGTACGGGCCATGTCTTCTAGAGTTCTATTTTTCTTTCAACTACTCCATTTTGTTGAGGGGTTCTTGGTGCAGAAAAATTATGATTAATACCATTTTCATTGCAAAAACTTTCAAATAAGTGATTTTCAAATTCAGTTCCATGATCACTTCTTAGAGACACTATGGTAGTGTTTTTCTCATTTGTTACTTTCTTGAAGAATTTCAGGAATATCGAGAAAGTCTCATCTTTGTGAGCTAAAAACATTACCCAAGTGAATCTAGAGTAATCATCTACTATCACAAGACCATATTTCTTTCCTCCTAGACTTGTGGTTCTAGTTGGTCCAAAAAGGTCCATGTGAAGTAGCTCTAATGGCCTAGAAGTTGAAACAACATTTTTAGATTTAAAAGAACTTCTCGTTTGTTTTCCAAACTGACATGCATCACATATTTTGTTATTTTCAAAATCTATTTTAGGTAGTCCTTTTACTAAATCCATTCTAATTAGTTTTGAAATCAGGTGTGTGCTTGCGTGACCTAATCTTCGATGCCACAACCAACCAATCTCATTCATATTAGCATTATTAGCAACTAAGCAATGATTATTAGTAGACAAATTGTCTAAGTCAATCAAGTATACATTGCCATTTCTATTTCCAATAAAAACAATGCTATTATCAATGGGATTAGCAACTGTGCATATAGAAGATTCAAATGATACTTTAAAACCTTTGTCACATAATTGACTAATGCTAATTAAATTATGTTTCAAACCATCAACATATAAGACATTTTCAATATGTGTGGAGGGAGTTATTTGAATGTTACCAAACCCCAAGATTTGGCCTTTGCCATTATCCCCAAATGTAACTACTCCTCCTCTTTTGCTTTCGAGGGTGATGAATTGATCTTTGTCACCCGTCATATGCCTTGAGCAGCCGCTATCAAGATACCACTTTCGCTTTGATCTTTTGGCCGCAAGACACTCCTGCAAAGATGATCAAGTCTTATGTTTAGGTACCCAAGCTTTCTTGGGTCCTTCATGGTTAGTAGCAATAAAAATTGTTCCTTTTGGAACCCATATTTTCTTTCCTTTAATATTTAAGTTTTATTAGGTTTTAGAATTTTACATTCATAAGATTTATGTCCTTTTTGATTACATTTAAAGCATGTAAAATTACTTTGGCCAGCATGCACAAAAATATTTTTCAGTGATTTTTGTTTTCTTAAAAGTGTTATACCCTAATCCGGCTTTGTCAAAAACTGCTTTTTGACTATTTAATAACATGTCCAATTTAGTTGAGCTTAAGGTAAACTTATCAACTATGTTCTTATGTTTTTCAACCTCTTTCCTTAGTTTATCATTTTCATTGGAAATTAATTCTTTTTCTTTTACAAAATTTTATTTTCAGATTTAAGTTTCTTAACTTCATTATTAAGATCTTCCTTGAAAGTTAAATTTTTATTTTTCAAAAGCTTGTATTTCTTTTTCAAAACCTTGAAATCGCCGACAAGTTCATTAAAAGCATCAAATAATTCATCAAATGCAAACTCATCGCAAGGGTTATCGGAACTTACCTCATCGTTGTCGTCCGCCATAAAACATACATTTGCGACTTCCTTTTGTTCTTCTTCTTCGGAAGAAGATTCTTCGCTATCACTCCAAGTCGCCACATAAGCCTTCTTTTTCTTTTTGTAGGCTTTCTTTAATTAGGACATTCATTCCTAAAGTGCCCCGGTTTATTACACTCATAGCAAGTCAAGGGGTCTTTCTCTTTTTCTTTGTCCTTGTCCTTGTTCTTATCCTTTTCTCCTTCCCACTTTGCTCCAAATTTCTTCTTGTGGAAGGGTTTCTTTCTCCTCATGAATCTTTTAAACTTTTTAGCTAAGAGAGCAGTCTCTTCATCATCATCATCATCATCGCTGCTGCTCTCTTCTTCTTTTGCAGCTTTGAGGGCAATCACTTTCTTCTTCTTTGTGTCCTCCTCTATGTGCTGCATTGTCAACTCATGGGTCATAAGTGATCCTAGAAGCTCCTCTAAGGGCAGAGTGTTGAGGTCCTTTGCTTCTTGGATTGCTGTCATTTTTGCTTCCCATGATCTTGGTAGTGACCTAAGAATTTTTCGAACAAGTTCTGAGTTAGTATATGTCTTACCAAGACTTTTTAAACCATTTACAATATCTGTAAATCTAGTGTACATGCATGCAATGGTTTCAGATTGTTCCATGCTAAACAACTCATATTTATGAACAAGAATATTAATTTTAGATTCTTTTACTTGGTTGGTACCCTCATGGGTAACCTCTAATCTATCCCAAATCTCCTTTGCGGAATTACATGTGGAGATTCTATTAAATTCATTTGCATCTAAGGAGCAATATAAAACATTCATGGCTTTAGCGTTAAGCTGTGCCATCTTCCTATCATTATCATTCCAATCCCTTTCGGGCTTAGGAACAATAGTGCCATCAATAATATGTGGGTGTACTAGGTCCATTAATTATAACACCCCATAGTTCATAGTCAGAAGCTTGAATGAATATCCTCATTCTAGCTTTCCAATATGAATAATTTGAACCATTAAACAGTGGAGGTCTATTCGTAGAATGACCTTCAGCAAATGATCCAACTTGAGCTACCATTTGGATCTTTAGCTCTTGATCGTGTGATCAAAATCTAATGAGCACTTGCTCTGATACCAATTGTTGGCCCAGATGACAACCCAAGAGGGGGGGGTGAATTGGGTTCTTAAAAAATTTAAACCTTTTGAAATATTTGTTTGCTTAGTGTGAGTGAAAGTTAATGCAGATGCAAATACAAAATACAATCAATAAGATAGAGATAGAGATAGAGATAAAGGAGACACGGCAAACACAAAGATTTTATAGTGGTTCGGTGTATCCAACACCTACGTCCACTCCCAAGATTCACTTGGGTCCACACTATAATCTTCCTTGATTACAGCTGAGTTATTTTACAAGCTCACAACTCAAACTTGTTGTTTTCCTGGGATCACAACGAACCCAGCCGGTTTTTCGGGCTCACCAGCACAAAAACCCTAACACAAGCTATACCAAGCTTGTACCGAGGTAAGACTACCTCTACTAGTTCAATCCCCCAGACTAGATACAAATAATAGAAATAGTGTTTTTCAAGTACACAGCTCCTCAATGAGCAAATAATCAAATAAAAGAACAAGGTTTAGAAAAGCCTGATTTATAGTTGGTTGGCTTTTGAGCTTTTCTTCTTTTCTTCTTTTCTTCTTTTCTTCTTCTCCTTGCTGGATTGAATCAAGCCTCAGCTCCGATTCTTCACAGTTGAAGTAGTTGAGAAGAGTTGAAAAGCTAGAAACTGATCCTCTTTCTCCAATTTGGGAAATCCACCAAAACTTTGATTTGAATGCCTTGGATTCCTCTTGAGCTTTTTGGAGTGGAGTGGATTTGAGGTAGAAGGTTTTTCTCTTGAGATTCAGGCTCTCTCTTTTTTGGATTTTTGAATTTGGATTTCTCTATTTCTGATTTTCCTCTTTGTTTTTCTTTTTTTTCTCTCTTCTTGTTTTTGAATGATAGTCTTCCCTTTTTATAGATTTCTTTCAAGCCATTTTTGGAAGAAAACTATCCGTTGGAGTGTACCTTGTAACAAAATATATCCGTTAGAAATAAGGTAAAATAGAAATATTACTGTTAGAGCTGATCTGGCAATTTGATTTTTCGTTCCAGGTGGGTTGGAGTTGACTCTAACTTTTCTAGAGTCGGCTCTAACTCGAAACACTTTTATCCATTAATTCTGGAGTCGTCTCTGACTTTTCTGGGGTCGACAAGAAACTTTTCTGGAGTCGACTCTAACATACCCGGAGTCGACTCTAGTCGGGGCCAGAAAAATCAACGTTCTGTTTCTTCTATGAGAGTCGGCTCTAACAGTCTCGGAGTCGACTCTAACTTCCGTGCCAGATTCTGGAGTTGGTTCTGTGATTCTTGAAGTCGACTCTAATGTCTGCAATCTTACCTAGACATTAGATTCAATCCAGAACACGATTTAACTCCTGATTTTGATCATTCAATTGACTTATAATCTGAAAAACTTAATCAAAATCATTAGAGCCTTTAATTGTTATACTCAAATAATTTTGTTAATCATCAAAATCATCAATTGGGTCAACAAAGCGGCGCCGAGCTCATTCTCGCCGGCCCCGACGGCGTAACGATCGAGTATGCTCTCCGTTTTCTCTTCTCTGCCACGAACAACCAAGCCGAGTACGAAGCCTTATTGGCTGGGATGAGGCTTGCCAGAGAACTTAAAGTGGAGCATCTCAGAGTGTACACCGACTCCCAACTCGTCTCGGGGCAAATCACTAGGGAGTATGAGGCTCGGGACCCCATCATGTCCTAATACCTAAGCAAGGTCCAATCAGAGTCCCTCCTCTTTGCTCATTTCTATGTCAGCTATATTCCCCAGGAAGAGAATGCCCGGGTTGATGCATTGTCCCACTTGGGCACCTCGGCCAACGAGACCTTGGGGAGGACTTACGTGGAGCATCTGCTAGTCCTGAGCATCGAGGCAGCGGAGGAAGCTCTACCGGTTGAGCAGGGGCCTTCTTGGATGGATGCCTATGTCCAGTATCTCACCGATGGTGTCCTCCCCGATGACCCCTCCAAGGCCAAACTCCTCAAGTGGTGAGCTTTCAAATTTCTGATAATGGATGGACGCTTGTACCGGAGGTCCTTCTCATATCCCCTCCTCAAGTGTGTCAGTCCCGCTGAGGCCGACTATATCCTCCACGAGATTTATGAAGGCGCATGCGGGAACCATCTGGGGGGCAGAGTGCTGGCGTATAAAGCCCTTCGTCAAGGCTATTATTGGCTCACCATGCGGAAAGACGCAGCCGAATAGTTGCCAACGGCATGGCAACGTCCAGCGGCAGCCCACTTCTCACTTGAGTCCCATCTCTGCTCCATGGCCCTTCGCCCAGTGGGGGATGGACATTTTAGGACCATTTCCCCTGCCTTCGGTCAACGAAGGTTTTTGCTAGTCGCTATCGACCACTTCACCAAATGGGTAGAGGCTGAAGCTCTAGCAAAAATAACTGAAACAAGAGTGAGAACCTTCTTCTGGAAGTCCATAATTTGCCATTTTGGACTTCCCAACACTCTCATCACAGACAATGGCCGATAGTTTGATAATGCCCCCTTCAGAGAATTTTGTAGCGAGTTAGGAATCAACCAGAGATTCACCTTCGTCGGTCACCCATAGGCCAATGGGGCGACTGAGGTAACTAATCGTAATATTCTTCAGGGGCTTCGGACACGGCTCGATGACTTTAAAGGGAGATGGGTGGAAGAACTTCCCCATGTCCTATGGGCCTACCATACAACTCCAAGAACTCCCACCGACGAAACCCCATTCAGTCTTATTTTTGGATCCGAGGCCGTCATTCCAGTGAAAATTGGGGTCCCCAGTCCTCGAGTGGAAGCCTACAATGAGGAGGACAACTCAGCCCAACTGAGAGCCAGTTTGGATCTCATCAAGGAGACGCGCGATCAAGCACGGATCAGGATGGCCGCTTATCGATAGAAAGCGGCAAGGTATTACAACGCCCACGTTAGACCCCGGGTGTTCCGTCCCGGAGACTTGGTCCTCCGAAAGGCCGAGGTCTCGAGGCCAACGAAGGGAGGAAAATTATCACCTAATTGGGAGGGGCCCTATCGGGTCGTGGAGGCCATTCACCGAGGAGCTTACCGACTCGAGGAGCTAAACGGGAGATCGCTCCCTCGAACTTGGAATTCCGACAACCTTCGCCGGTACTACCAGTGATGTGCTCAACTGAATGTTCATAGATTTGGATACCTCATTCCTCAAACTTATTAAAATAAAAGTGCACTTTTTATGCATTACTTCGCATTGCCTCTCTGTCCTACGACAATGTAGCCAAAGCCCGACTGCTGCATCGGCATCGAAGCCCGACTCCCGCATCGGCACCGAAGCCCGACTCTCGCGTCGGCACCGAAGCCCGACTCCCGCACCGGCACCGAAGCCCGACTCCTGCATCAGCACCGAAGCCCAATTTCTATGTCAGCACCGAAGTCCGACTCCCGCATCGGCACCGAAGCCCGATTCCAGCATCGGCACCAAAGCCCGATTCCCGTGTCGGCACCGAAGCTCAATTCTCATGTCGGCACCAAAGCCCGACTCCCATGTCGACACCAAAGCCCGACTGTCACATCGGCGCAGAATCCAAATTCCAACGTTATAGCCTGAGCCTGGTCACAGCACCCTCAGGTCACCCTTTAGGGTTGAAAAGACCCTGAGCCTAGTTACAGCACCCTCAGGTCACCCTTCGGGGTTGAAAGGACCCTGAGCCTGGTCACAGCATCCTCAAGTCACCCTTCGGGGTTGAAAGGATCTTGAGCCTGGTTGTGACACCCTCAGATCACCCTTCGGGGTTAAGAGGCTCCCTGGCACGGTATTGGGTCACTCCCACAGTACCGCATTAAATGCCCGTCGGTGGAATGACATACGAAACATGTCGGCAAGGCAACATCATAAGGCCTCTCAACAAAATAATGCCAAAGGCTCGGGGTCACAAGACTGTTCGGCTCGTCAGCAACCCGACGTCGGCGGTCAAGAATCAGTGCATACTGACCCCAAAACGTCTCTAACTAAACTATAAGGGACCCCATTTTGATCGGGTTGGTGTGATTCTATGCAACTCCTACAGATGCCAATAGATTACAGGGGGCGAGCGATTTGGAAAGCTAAGTATCGATAACGATGAAAAAAGGAAAGGATCAATAATTCCAACACAAATTTCAAAAGATACTTTCTTTTCATTGATCAACTAACCTTTTACAAAATTCCGACCATAGTTGGACTTGAGTACATTGTTATATATATATATATATATATATATATATATATATATATATATAGAAAAAAGCCAAGACCGCGGCGGGTCTTCAGTTCTTTGCTGGAGCGGCGTCGGTTGGGGGGGGGCGGTATTGTTGGCCGGAATGGAACCCTGGTCGACCTCCTCGTCCTCAAGGTCTTCTTTGGGTTCTAGGTCTTTAAGGCCTTCAACACCAAAGACCCTCATGGCCTTGTCTCGGCAGTGATAAAAACCATGAAGGTAGGTGCCGGCCCCGCTTCGGCCACCTCCTCGATGAAGACCTGAGAATTTCGGTAGCTCTCCACAGCTTTTTCTGCCACTTCGGCCACCTCCTTGATGAAGACCTGAGAATTTCGATAGCTCTCCATGGCTTTTTCTGCCACTTCAGCCACCTTCCCCTCAACGGCCCGAGCCACTGCTTCAGCCTCGACGGATCTCTTGTCGGCGGCTTTCACTGCCTCCGCGGCCTCGGCAATTTTGATGTCAGCCAGGCGGGCCACTTCCTCGGCGATCTTGATCTTCTCCTTAGAAGATTTCAGCTCGGACTTCGCCACTTTGAGCTGGGCCTTAACGTCGACCAATTCTGCCTCAGCAGCCTTCAACTTCCCCTCGGCTGTGAGAGCGCGCTCGAGGGCCTTGCGCATATGTTGCTGCACTACCGTTGACTCGGCCCGCGCCTGAGACCGGACTATCTCGAGCCTCTCCACCTCCCCAGCCTGAGTCAGCTTGAGAGCGTCTTCAGCTTTCGCAGCCCGGTCTCGGTACTCGAAAGCTTCCCGACGGCAGCGATCAAGCCGACACTCCCCGCTGGCAACAAGGGCCTGTGTATGACTGAAGATATTTACCATCTGCACATCCAAACTGATGTCAGTTACCAGAAGTAAGCATATGGAAAACGAACAGGGTCATGATATAAACAGCTACTTACCCAGAGCAGGGCCATCTAGCAATCCTTGAAGAGGATTCGGGAGTTGGTCCGCATGATCTCCTCCCGAATAGTAGGAGTGGATGCCGCAGATAGTAGCTTCTCGGCGAGGTGGGGTGGTTCATAAGAGATGGTCGTGAGGAAACCGGTCCCATCCTATCTCTTGTGGGCTCAGACGCAGCGGTGCGGGCCTCGTAGCCAACAACAGCCTTCTGCCTCCTATCAACTGATGCCCCTCTGCTGGCCTGAGGCACTTCCCTCGGGGTCAGCCCAATAGTCGACGGATCAGGGTGCTCTGTTGACTGGATGATGTGGGCCCTTGACTCCTCGGGTGGCGTACTCGTGGTTAGATCGATGGGCTTCGACGGTAGCAGCGGTGTGGGAGATCGCCACGATGGAGTGGAGTAGGAGACCATCATGGAGGCAGCGGTGGTGGTAGTATAGGAGATTGACGGGGAGGTGGCGATGGAGTAGGAAGCTTGGGGACGTTTCGGGGCGCAGGTGGCGATCGGGACCGAGGCCTCTTCGTCGATCCCTCAGCTCTGTCACTTTGCCCTTTCCTCTTCTTGATAGTGGCCTTGTGGAAAGCCTTGGCCGGGATGGTGATCTTCATAACTGCACAAGAACCGATGTCGATTTAAAAAAAAAAAGATGAAGAAGAAAGAGAAGGGGGAGCGAAAAGAAAGTGCTATCTTCGAAGAGGCCCTCACCATCATCGGGAGCGATGCCAGCGTGTCGGAGGTTATCCTCCGACAATAGCTCTCAATAGAATGGGAGTTCAGTTGCCAGGAGAAGATTGAAGGCTTCCTGATCTCTCGGTACGACCGAGATGTTCTTGTTGGCCTTAGTATTAGGCGTGCCCCATTCCCTTCCTACCCCTTCCACCTCGGCAAAAAGAATCGGGATTTTCACCCCTTTATGGACGAAGGGAGACCTAGCCTAAGGGCTCTACCTGGCCGAGGGGCAAATAACCACCAGCCGGATTGAGCCCGGATGGTGTAGAGACTACGAAAGAGGGAGACGTTACTCGGGAGGCCCTGAAGGTGGGTCAATACCAAGAAGGCACAAATGGCCCTAATCGAGTTGGGAACTAGTTGAGCCGGGACTAAATTATACCTATCTAGGAGATTAATGATGAAAGGGTGAAGCGGAAGATGAAGACTGGCCTTCAAAAACTCCTCATATAGGGCGACCCCCCAAGGGGGAGAAGTCACCCTGTCATTGGGTCCTAGTGCGATCAGTCGCACCTCTTCGGGTATCCTATAGGCCATTCTAAAAGCTGCAAGGTCAGCAGAGGTAACCATGGAGACAGTCCCCTCAGGGGAACCTCTGCTTTCCCTAGAAGACGAAGCTACCATAGGAGGTGGAGCTACGGCTACTAGCGGACTCCTGACAGCAGGTTCCCTGGCTGTATCCCTACGGTTAGAGGGACCTACTTTGTGGAGGACCGGGAGGACGAATTAGAAGAAGATGACTGAGAAGGCATGGGGAACTAACCTGGGCAGATGAAGAAGAAGAAATTGGAGAGGCTCTCAGGCTGGAAGAAGAAGAAACTCTGGGTAGTAGGTGAAATTGAAATTAGGGCACGTCCCTGCTTAAATATTCCTTATCAACATTTTCAAAATTGTCCCGCTCGATGCATCGGCCACGCGGACACTATTCATTGAGAAGGACTCTGCGGCGATGCTCCGAGCATGCGGTAGATGAGACCTCCAACCAATGAGAGCATATTGGTGCCAGTGATTTGGCGACTCAATGATGGTCGCCGATATTTCGGCGATCTCGGAGTGCTTCCTAGCCTCGAGGTGAATCTAACAGTTAGGACGCGGAGATGATGATGCCCATGATCTTACCATCTTAAAGGAGCTATCTTATCAAGGACACGTGTGCGGACACTGTTCAACGTGATATGGGGATCAGCCACTAATGATTCAACACCCCTTTCACTTAAACAGTGACGCCAGCTTAGGGACGGGAGGGCATTTGATGTGGCTGATCAGGCGAAATGACCCACAAGATGATGGGATTGCGAGCCTGATGTCACATGGTTTGGTGCATTTCAATCCTTTGGCATTGGGCTCACCCCGACCCATCTCGACCTCCGCATCGGCTGTGGCCTGTTTCGGACTTGGTGTCGACCTCTGCATCGGCCATGACCCACTTCAGCCTCGGCGTCGGCTTCGGCCCATCTCGACCTCTACGTCGGCCGTGGCCCGTTTCGGCCTTGGTGTCGCCTCTGCATCGGCCACGGCCCACTTCGGTCTCGGCAACGGCTTTGGTCCATCTCGACCTCCGTGTCAGCCACGGCCTGTTTTGGCCTTGGTGTCAGCCTCTGCGTCAGCCACGGCCCACTTCAGCCTCGGCGTCGGCCTCAGCATCTGCCATAGCGTCGGCCTCGGTGCCAGCCTCGGCGTCGACCCCAGCGTTGGCCTCGGCATCGGCCTCGGCGCCGACCTCGGTGTCGGCCTCGGCGATGGTCATCCTCGCTATGTGGCCCACTTCCCTTGAGAATAGCGGATTACTCTGCCACGAACGTGCTTGGCGACGTGTGCAATGAACGTGCCTCACCCCCGGCACCACTAACGATGGGTGTGGCCACCCACGTTCAGTCCCACTACCCGTCCTTTGGGGCATATCAAAGATCGGAAACCAACAACCGTCCAAAAGGGACTCAACCGTTACGAATGAAGGGTAAGAGGGATCCCCCGAATAGGTATATAAAGCCTCCAGCCCTCAAGGTAGGGGGCTTAAGCTCTACTTGATCATTAAAAAATCCTTGTTCCCCAAATCACTAACTTGGGCGTCGGAGGGTCCCCACCAGAACCATCGATCTGGGGCTTTTATTGCAGATTCCTGAGTGATGGAGACGATCCCACCATTCCCTCAAAGGCCTGCGAAGATTTCTTCTCACCCGACGCTCATCAAAAGTGATCTAGCGGCAACAATAGGTATCAAAAGTTAATTTCAAAAACAATTGGTACAAATTGTCATGACCTTCTTTAGTCTTCTCCATCCATGCCCATGCCATTGCTATTGGACTTTTTCATCCATGACCATCCAATCACAAAATGTGACATCCACTGTATGTTTGAGTCAACTAAATGATAGGAAGAGCACAAATTGTGTTATGTTTTAAACCATTTCTTATTGGAGAGCTATCAGCCACGACTCTGATCAGGAGATGATCAATTCACAAGTACAGGCAGAGCTATATTTCTAATCTTATAAAGAGCATTTAAAGATTAAAAAATAGCATTTACAAAAATAACAATACTGAACATGGAAAAGAAAAGGTTAGATATAAGGATTAAAATAAAAGAAATGAAGCCAAGGGGGAGGAGGAGGAGGGAGGACTATCCTCCATCCACTGCCCAATAAATGAATTCAAAAACTAATGGTACACTACAAGAAAATTATAAAATAGTGACGCAACTTAGCGATGCAAATATTCATCACAAAATAATGACAGAATTGCAATGCAATTGTGACCTACAAAATCTGCGATGAATTTAGCGACTCCCAAAAAAATTCATTGCTAAATGTGACTCTATTAGCGATGCATTTTTATGCATCGCTAGTTAGCGACGCATAATCGTGCAACGCTAAATAGCGACGCATTAATGCATCGCTAAATAGTGATGCACCAAAATATTAATGCATCGCTAAATAATGACGCATAACTGTGCGTCGCTAAATAGCGACTCATAAAAATGCATCGCTAACTAGCGATGCATAATTCTGCATCACTAAATAGCAATGCAAAATTGCATCACTATTTAGCAATGCATAAAAATGCATCACTAAATGCATCGCTATTTAGCGATGTAAAATTATGTCACTATTTAGCGATGCATAAAAATGCATCACTAAATAGCAACGACGCATAAAAATGCATCGCTAAATCGCGACGCATTTTGCTGCATTGCTAAATAGGGTTTTAGGATTTTAGGGTTTATGGTTTAGGGTTTTTATGCGTCACTATTTAGGGTTTTTAGGGTTTAAGGGTTTAGGGGTTCAGGGTTTAAGGGTTCAGGGGTTTAGGGTTCAGGGATTAAGGGTTTCAAGGGTTTAGGGTTTTAGCTAGGGTTTAGGGTTTTAGGGTTTTATGGTTCTAGGGCTTAATTTTAGGGTTATAGGTTTAGGGTTTAGGGTTTAGGGTTTAATAGTTTATGGTTTAAGGGTTTAGGGTTTTAGGGTTCTAGGGTTATAGGGGTTTTAGGGGTTTTAGGGTTTAGTTAAGGGTTTAGGGTTTTAGGGTTTAGGGTTTAGGGTTTAGGTTTTTAGGGTTTAATTAATTAGAGTTTTAGGATTTTAGGGTTTAGGGTTTTTAGGGTTTAGGGTTTAAATTGCATTCTCGGCACAAAGGCATGGATCGGACTGAAGACAGTGTCAGACCCGGGTAGGACCTTGTAGTCGACCACCTGGGCATACCGTAGGGCTGTTGGTGCGTATCGTACCATGGGGTGGACTGGCCGACCCAGTCCAAGGTCCAACTACGAGCTTTTTAACTGCAACAACTTAAATATACACTATAGGAGTTGGAATTACTGTGGCTGCTGGCATCAGACTTGCCCTCCAATGGATCCTCATTAAGGGATTTAGATTGTACTCATTCCAATTACCAGACTCAAAGAGCTAGCTGGTATTGTTATTTATTGTCACTACCTTCCCATGTCAGGATTGGGTAATTTGTGCACCTGCTGCGTTCCTCGGATGTGGTAGTCGTTTCTCAGGCTTCCTCTTCGGAATCGAACCCTAACTCTTTATTACCTTTCACCACCATGGTAGGCTCCTACCCATCTTCAAATTTGGAGGAAGACAGGAGTGGCACAAGGCCAAGCCTGACCCCTTGGTCGGCCACCAGGGAGGTAACTCGTGATAAGAGATCAAAGTGCCGACGCAATCGTATGCATCGCTAATTAGCGATGCATATATTTTTATCGCTAATTAGTGATGGATTAGCGATGCCATATAGGCGTCGCTAAACCACTTTTCATAAAAACCCCATCCCCCCTCCACCAGCCCTAATCTCTCCCTCCCTCCCTCTTCCCCACCTCTAACGGCGGTGATTCTCGATTCTTCCCTACCCCCCGGTGCTCCAGCCTCCCCCATCAGGTGCAACCCCTCCTCCCCCCCTCCTCCCCCACCCCTCTATCCCTCTCTTTGGCCGCCCGCGGTCAGGTCGCTACAGTCGCAGCCTGGTCACCCTCGGTAGCCATGGTCAAGTCGCCTAGCGCCTGGCTGTGGCCAGGTGGCCAGGCCACATGGCCATGGCCCGGCCATGTGGCCAGCCACGGCTTGGCCACAAGCAATGGCCAGGCGGCCAGTCCACCTGGCGCTTAGCCTCGTGGCCACGACTCGGCCACGCGGCCGATCGTGGCCTGGCCATAAGCCATGGCTAGGCCGCCTGGAGCCTGGCCGCGGCTTGGCCACAGGTCGTGGCTAGGCCGCCTGGAGCCTGGCCGCGGCCTGGCCACAGGCCATGGCTAGGCGGCCAGGCCACCTGGCCCCTGGCCACGTGGCCAGGTCGCCCGACCATGGGCTAGTCTGCCTGCCACCGGCCATGTGGCCAGGTCACTCGGCCACATGGCCAGTCCACCTAGCCACGGCCCGACCATCTAGCCGAACGACCTGGCCATGTGGTCAGGCCACATCCAAAAAAAAATTCATAATATATATATATATATATATATATATATATATATATAATATAATTATGTAATGATTATATTATCATATAAATATTACATAATATAATATGATATTATTAATATTATTACATAATATAATTATTATGTCATAATTATATTATAATATAATACTATTATATTAAAAATATCATATTATAATAATATTAAGATATATTAGTTTATATTATTGTAATATAATATAAGAAATTATAATATTCTAATAAATAATGATTGCAATATAACATCATTGTAATGTTAGCTAATTTATGGCTTTGATAGTAAATTAATTAAATAAATTATTAAATAATTAATTAGTGGTTTTTATAGTAAATTAATTAAGCCATAATTAATCTTGGTAGAAGGGGTTAATTGGTAAATTTTAAAATGTAGGCTAGAAGGGTAAAATTATATTTTTTACAAATGTAAATTTTAGTAAATTAATTATTATTTATGTTTAATTATAGGCAATCAATGATTGATTGATTTTGTTGAAGAGATTAATTGGGATTAGCGATCGAGATAGGAGTTTCACATCTATCATTATGCAATATATAAAATATATCTTGTATGCCTCCATATTTTATATATTTATTGTTAAATTTCTCATCATGTTAAACTATGCATGATAGTTTATTGGTGAACTTCTTACATATATTGTTGCATCTTATTTTTGTTATGAAATAGTTTTGACTTTGATTTAAGATACAATAACATGATATATTGAGATATGTTATTTTGGTTATGATATGGCTATAGCTTTAATAGATATATGATGTGAGCATATTGAGGTTTTAAATAACTTTTAGAAGTACACTTAAGGGTTACGTGGCATATCATATGTCTCACGGTTGATGTGTTATGAAAATATCCGGCTCAGCCTATCCAATTTTAAAACCATAGTATTATTGGATAATACTATGCATAAATATTAAATTAAGGTTATTATCTTGGACATAATAATCTTAAGAAGTTAGTGACTATAGACTACCTTCAAAATATGTATAATAGACAAAAAAACTTTTTCACAAACATAAGTTCGATTGTCTTTGGAATTGCATATTATTTCTTACAGCACTATAACTAAGTCTTACAAATTCTCAAATTGTTCTAATGGACAGTTTGAGACTATTTTTTACGATATGTTAGTTTGCTATTAGTTATCATTGGTTGAGATTGTGGTTTGTATTTTCTCATACGTTCTCCTAGTGTGGCATATATGCCACACATTTAGGAGAACATATAGAAAAATGCTGCTAAAATTTTAACATAAATGTTGATAATTAATAGTAGAATAACATATCATAGAAAATAATCTTGAATGGGATAGGGCCTTACCTTTTTGATATGAAGTGAAGGTAGAATTCATTTAGAATACTTTCATACTTATGAAGTCTCAGGATTGAACGAACCCCATGTGACCCGGCCTTGCAGGGCAGGGACCTTAACCCTGGCCTGGCCTAATCAATTGGTTGTAATCATTAAAAATAAAATTGATTTATCATTATAAATGATTTAAATAGTTGTTATTTACCTTAGATATTTTAAAGAAATCATTTAGTTATATATTTACTAATGCTAATATAGTTTTATATTGTAGTTTCCTTTAATGGTTTACTAGAAATTGTATAAGTTGGTCAAAAATGAGCGGGGCTCGATCATGGATGTATGTAAGCATAAAGATGGTTTGCTTAATCTAGATTTTCTGAATGGATTGGAAGAATTTATTGCATTTGCATGTGGTTAACCTGAATGGATGG
Source organism: Calamus simplicifolius (assembly GCA_900491605.1). NCBI lineage: Eukaryota > Viridiplantae > Streptophyta > Magnoliopsida > Arecales > Arecaceae > Calamus > Calamus simplicifolius. The sequence continues at coordinate 187,328 of UESW01002004.1, read as the reverse complement.
ATGGGCCTAGAATTAGGTGCCCCTACAACTTACATAAATGTCAGAATAAAGCCTACAAAGATATTAAAACTATAAAGGTACATTTATGTAAAAAGGGGTTATTTCCTGGGTACAATGTTTGGTACAGTCATGGTGAAACAGAGGAAATGGGTGCAGCTGTCACAATTCAACAAGTATCAATTTCCATTGATGAACCATTTGTGAATTTAAACACATAAGAAGAAATGGTGATGAATGCATTCGGTAATGAATTCAATCAGAATACATTTATGGAAGAACCAAATCCAGATGCATAGCAATTTTATGATATGTTGTGTGCTGCAAATCAAGAATTGTATCCTAGTTGTGAGAGTCATTCCCAGTTGTCTATGGCTATTGATTGTTGAATATTAAGGCAGAACATTGATTATCAGAAAAGGCGTTCAATGCTGTAGCTGGGGTTAATGAAAGAAGTTTTGCCAAATGATAATGTTATAGCAGACAGTTTTTACTCAACGAAGAAGTTGCATGGCCTTGGGCTCCAAGTTAATAAAATTGATTGTTGCTTGAATAATTGTATGATATATTGGGTGAAGACTTAGAGCTGAGATAGTGTAAGATTTATGGGCAATCGAGGTACACCAACGATGAAGGGGGAGCTAGTACAAGTAGGAAAAAAAGTATCTTACAAGAGGATGCATTACTTCCCTCTTACTCCACACCTGCAGAGATTATACAGATCTAAGGCTACAGCTGTTGATATGAGATGTCATGCCAAACGTGAATCTAAAGAAGATGAAATGTGGCATCCATCAAATTCAAAAGCTTGGAAGTATTTCAATGAAAATGATCCTGATTTCACTGAAGATATAAGGAATGTGAGATTAGGTCTTTGTACCGATCGCTTTCAACCATTTGGTCAAACGGAGCAATAGTATTCATGTTGGCCTATGATACTGACTGTATATAACCTTTCTCCATGGAAGTGCATGAAAGATACTGTAATGTTTTTGATTGTTTTGGTTCCAGGACCATAAAATCCAAAGGAAAAGATTGATGTCTTCTTGCAACTGTTGGTGGCCAAATTAAAAATGTTGTGGGAAACAGGAGTCATAGCCTACGACATATCTATGAAACAAAATTTTATCATGGGAGCTGCTTTGATGTGGACAATTAGTGACTTCCCAGCATATGCAATGTTGTCTGGTTGGAGCACTACTGGGCGTATGGCGTGCCCTTATTGCATGGATAATTCAGATGTATTCACATTGCAGAAGAGTGGTAAGCAGTCATGGTTTGATAATCATAGAAAGTTCTTGCCTTCAAATCATCCTTATAGGCAAAACTTGATCACCTTCTGAAAGAATAAAGTAGTCACAAAAATTACCGAACTGGTTAAGTCCGGCACATATATATTTGATACTATAGAGCATTTGGGGTTGAGGTATGCTTGAGAACCAGATGCAGATAGAATAAATGGCCATATATGTAAAGAACATAATTGGAAGAAGTAGAGTATTTTTTGGATTTGCCGTATTGGAGTACAAATCTCATCTGGCACAACTTGGATATTATTCATATTGAGAAAAATTTCTTTGATAACATATTTAACATGGTGCCAAACATCCTAGGAAAAACCAAAGACACTGCAAAGTCAAAAGAACTTAATCAGTATTGCAGAAGAGCTGATTTGAGAAGGAATGCTGACGGGATCTATCTTAAAGCCTGTTACACTCTTGACAGAAATTCACAAGAAGTTTTATGTAACTGGGTTAGAGGGTTAAAATTTTTGGATGGTTATGCTACAAATATCGGTAGGTGTGTGGACATGCATAAGCTCAAGTTGTTTGGCATAAAGAGTCATGACTGCCATATTTTCATGCAACGGTTATTGCCTATAGCTTTTCATGAGTTGCTTCTACACCATGTGTGAAAGGCATTGACGGAGCTCAGCTTGTTCTTCAAGGAGTTATCTGCTGCAGTCATTACTTATGCATCCATGGCAAGGCTTGGAAAGGAAATTCCAATTATTTTGCAAGCTAAAGCGAATATTTTCTTCAAGTTTTTTTTGACTCAATGGAGCATTTACCAGTTCACTTACCATACGAAGCGAATATAGCTGGTCCCATGCAGTATCGCTGGATGTATCCTTTGAGAGGTAAATATATAAATCAGTAGTATATGTTGACATTTCAAATATTATTTCATTATGAGAAAGTTGGTTTATTTTTTTTTCTCACCTTTACATATAGGTATCTTAAGAAGTTAAAAGATAATGTACGTAATAAGGCAAGGGTTGAAGGTTCTATATGTAATGCACACTTGGTTGAAGAAGTTTTAGCTTTTGCCTCTTATTACTTTGAGGGTCACGTCCACATGAGGAGCCAAAATCTTGGTCGTAACGATGATATATGTATGAACAAAGGAGAACCTAATGATGGTAGAATATTAGTTTTTAAAGGTATCAGTCATTCATATGAGAGGCAGAAGTCAAGAGATTTGAGCGATGTAGAGTATAATGCAGCACGTTATTACATCCTAATGAACTGTAGAGAAGTCGATCCATATTTGAGTAAGTATATACTTCAATGCTTAATTGGAACTTCTACTTTAAATTGTAATATACCACACTATTTAATTGCTAACAAAAGTTTTAATTGTTATCATCTTAAGGAAGTATTGTGATAGACAACGATAGATGAATCCCAACATCAGTCAAGTTTTCATTGGGCAGAAGTTAGAAATGGAGTTCGCTTACTGGTTTTATGAATTTATGAGTAGTATCACTCAATCAATTTTAATAATGGCTTTTATTTTTTGAATTGATGGTGAATAGCTTATTAATTTATAGGTAAGCGGTCCATGGTTCACAACTGATAATATTTTCATTAAATGTCTAGCGCAATGGCCATTGAAGACCATAACAACCTCTACTGGTTATTTGGTTAATGGATACAAATTAGATTGAACGACTAGCATCTTCAAAAGGCACACAGAACTGGGGCATGTGTGTTAAAGGAGAAAGTGTTGGAGCAAATATGCAGGATTATTATAAAAAGTTAGTAGAGGTGATTGAAGTTGAATATCCCGGTTGGCCTATAAAATAAACTGTATTGTTTCGTTGCGATTGGTTTGATCCGATAGTTCCTGTGGGTAAAAAGATTCATAACGATTACAATCTAGTTGAAGTGAACTATCAACAAAGATTGCAGAAATATGAATCATTCATCCTTGCATCCCAAGCTCAGCAATTGTTTTACTGCGGATATCCAAGTTTGCGCAACAACAAGCAAAATTGGTGGGCTATTTCTAAAATCATTTCATGTTCAGCAATCATATTAGATAAGAGTTCATCAAGTCAATCAACTGAGTGCCCTGCATTTCAAAAGGATGAGATGGAAATGCATGCAATTGAGGATGATACAAGGGCTCCTTAAACATCAGTTAGAGATCCAAATGGTGATGTCCAAGAAATTGAGGATGGATGATAATGACACTGAATCACAGTCTGATACGGCATCGGATGTTGAACCAACATTTATCAAAATAAATGACACTGATTAAACATAGAGCTTTATTCAATTTTAGTTTATTTTTATAAGTGTTAAATTTTTACATATTCAATCACTATTCATAATTATATTGCATGAATCTTTAGTACTTTTAGTATGATGAGCCAAGATAGATCTATCACCGATGGACAAAGCGAGCAGGGATGTAGCCCTGTCGCATCAGATCACATGAGCATTGGAGATAGAGAGCTCAAATCTCTAGCTTTCGACGGTCATAGCCGATCGGCACAGATCTCTGAGAGTTCTTCCTACGTTGGCCACACTGTACTTCGACTGGATGCTAATGGGTTGTAAGTATATACTAATTGTAAATATATGTTTACATTTTTAAGTTAATTACTTATAAACATGTATTTTTTAATAGCTTTATTGAGTAGCATACTGTATCGAGCCGGATCAGCTCCATATTCCAGAGGCGTGCTAATCCTAGTGACTACGATTGGCACCATGTATCTGTGGCCATGAGGAAGTTTTACTTTTTAGAGTTTCAAATAAACTTATTAAATATAATTTATCACTGATATAAAATTTCTTAATCATAATATATTCTAAAACTAACTATTTATTTTAATGCAAAAAAAGTTTATGTGGGACCCTGCCATCCATGATATCATTAGGGCAGCATGGAATGCTCTTGCGGCACGTCGATACTCCGACATGCTTCATCATTTGAGGAGATCGGTTGGGCATCCTATGTATGTGCCGAAGGGTATTTGGCATAACTGGCAGTAGGTGTGACAGTCTGAGGCCTAGCAAAGAAGGTCCGCATCAGCCACCATGAACCATCGATCCGAGAAGGGCGATCATGGCATGGGTCTCTCCTGCCACACTACGGGGTCCATTTTGATTTAGTAGCACAGAGGCCATATAGTAAGAAAATATAAATAATTTAATTATTAATTTTGTCATTTATAAATACTTACATTTATATTATTTCTTCTGCTTTCGTAGTCTGAGCAGGAGGGCAGAGATCCTAGTGAGTTTCGTCTATTTAGAACAATACACATCAGGAAGGATGGTTCCTAGGTTGATGCACGATCATAGAATTTTGCGGTAAGAGATTAGCTTTATATTGTATCTTTTTAATTTTTAAAATTTTATTCAAACTCATATATTAATTTATTTATTATTGATTCTATAATTCAAAGGCACGAGTTAAGGAGCTTTAGTCCATCGCAGGTCGACTCCACTGATGGAGGGCCATCCATCGAACTCTCACCACAGGAGAGTCCCTCCAAAGTTCCTGTAAACCTAAAGAGTGTTTTATTTAAACAGAAGGCTAGCAAAAAGCAGTGTAGAGGTCTGCATTTTTTTTAAAACCTATCTCATTTAAATGTCACATTAGAATATCTAATGCATTATTTTTCTATTTAATCAGGTGAGAAGCTTCAACAACTTGAACGTGAGAAGGGCATTGTAATCCGATTCATGATTGGTCACAGGTACATCATAGAGTAGGACTCTTATAATTGGTCCATCTTTATTTAATATCCTGTTCTATTAGGACATGAATATTATCCTTTTCTACATTTCAATATGTCATATGTTGTGTGCATAAATTATATAATGATTTTTTAATTAACATTTTTGGATCAAACTAATTTACAAATTCCAACATTCTACTTTTCACTATTTCATTGATGTTGCACTTCATGATTTATTAGTTGACATCATTATCATAATTTAATATACTTGCGTTCTAATGTTTTTGCATCATTAAATGAAGACATAAAGTTAATCTTGAACTATACATTCCAATTTTGTAGTATGTTTAAGATCATAATGCAATCGATATAACTAATGAAACTCTGAAAACGTATTGTTGTCATTTCCTTAATGTTTAGCTAGCCATAAGATTTTATGTTGCATGTGGAAGAACAACATATTGTAAGTGAGATACTTTTAAAATTATTGTTGATTGTTGATGGTGGAATGTGGAAGCATATCAGTTAAAATATCAGGGTGAAAGTTAAGTCTTAGAATATAGAATGATTAATAGAAAAATTAATGGAACTAATAAATGGAAGAGTTAAAATAGCTGGAAGAGACTAAGTGGCTAGAAGAAAAGCAAAAAAGATTGATAGCTTTAAACTTTAGTATACAAGTAAAGTTAGGAATAAAAATCGAGTATATATTATTATAAATAAGAATCTAAAAGATGAGGTTCTAGATATTAAGAGTATAAGAGATAGAATAATTTTGATTATATTGGTTTTATAAGATGAGTCAATTAATATTAGGTTAAACTATATTTTTGACCATTGAACTTAGGGGAGTATGTCACTTTAGTCCCTGAACTTCAAAAAGTTATGAAATTGATCTTGAACTTCATTTTTTGTTTCTCTTTGATCTTTATCATTAAAATAGGGTAACGTCGTAAGGAACTTACCTACATGGCATTCGACATGTCCTCCACCTCATCGCCACATCAATGGCAAGGAAAACAAGAGAAAAAAAGTGAGAGGAGAGGAAGAGGAAAGCAGGGGGTATGTGGGAAGGGCTACCGGAGAGGGGGGGGGGCTCCTCTCCCTTCTCCTCCCATTGCGCGCCACCCCATAGGAAGGGGGGCCTTCCATGGCCTCCTTCTACATTGGCTTTCCTCTTCCTCTCTTTCTCTCTTTCTCCCTCTCTCTCTTGTTTTCCTTGTCATTGATGTGGCGATGAGATAGAGGACACGTCCAATGCCACATAGGCAAGTTTTTTATAGCATTATTCTGTTTTAATGGCACGGACCAAATAGAATAAAAAAATAAAGTTTAGAATCAATTTTGTAATTTTTTGAAGTTCAAAGATTAAAGTGAATCACCCCCTAAGTCGAGGGTCAAAAATGTAATTTAGCCTTAATATTGGTGGTGGTTATGCTTTTCAAGTTAATTTAAATAATGCTATAAAGTAAAGCTTTTGAGAGGATATGGACAGAGTAATTTACGAGATTGTTAGCAGGGGCAAATATTTATCAAAGAAGATTGTTAGTAGGGGAGCCTTCCATGGTCCCCTTCCATGCTAGCTTCCCTCTTCCTCTCCCTCTCTCTCTCTCTCTCTCTCTCTGTTTTTTCTTGCCATTGATGTGGTGATGGGATGGAGGACACGTCGAATGCCACGTAGGCGAGTTCCTTACGACGTTATTCTATTTTAATGGCAAAGACTAAATAGAAATAAAAGATGAAGTTCATGATCAATTTTGTAACTTTTTGAAGTTTAGAAAATAAAGTGACACACCCTCCTAAGTTTGAGGGTCAAAAGTGTAGTTTAGTCTTAATATTAGTAGTGCTTATGCTTTTTAAGTTAATTTAAATAATACTACAAAGCAAAGCTTTTGACAGGACATGGATAAAGTAATTCAAGAGATTGTTAGCGGAGGCAAATATTTATCAAAGAAGATTTGAAAAGATATGTAGAAGAATATAATATAGGTTTTGAAAGAGTATATGAAGGTTATGGTTTCAAAAATATAAATAAAAGATATGTTATTTTGGAGTTTGTAATGATATATAATCTAGTATTAGCCATCATATGTTTTAAAAATAACTCCTTTAATAACTTTTAAAAGCAGATATAATATTAGTTAAATAAATTTCTTTCTTACTAGAAAGATTGATTGATTTTTTTTATAAGATTATAAGGTTATGCTAGGTGAGAGTTTAAACCATGCAATATAAATTAATGGTTATGGATGTATGCATTCAAAATGACTAAATAATATAAGAATTTAAGAATTAGGTGATAGAATTTGAAAAGAGAAATTAATATCTTTGAAGGATAGAATGATGAAGAAAGAAAAATGGTGTCTAAATGGGAAAATCAATACCATTTAGAAGAGATTATTAATAGTATTACAAAAATAACTATAGAGGTGTTAGCATAGTCAAAAAGAAAAATGTCATATGATAAGTAAACTTATTAATGGTAAAATAAGAAAGTTCAATTAGCAGTTTAGGTTAAAAGAGAGTGCTATAAAAACCATCTAAAATAAAAATAGAGAAATATATGAAAACTATATGATGATTAAGAAAGAAGTTAAAAAGATGGTATGAAAGGTTAGACTTAAGGCGCATGAGGGATTTTATCATAAATTAAAAACTAAGGATTGAGAGAAAGATATATATAAAATTGTAAGATAAAGTAAAAGAAAAACTTGACATATATATGATTCAGGTTAAATGCATCAAAAATAATGATGAAAATATTTTAGTTGAGGATGAGATCAAATGAAAATAGGGAAGCTATTTTACTAAATTTATTAAATGAAAATCATGTATATCATAAAAGGTCTTACTAAATCTATTGAAAAATAGAAGTACAATGTATATTCACAAAATTAGGATAAGTGAGGTAAAATGGACTATAAAAAAGATGCAAATAGGAAGGATGGTGGGACTTGACAAATTTTCATCAAGGCTTGAATATATTTTGTTAGTGTAAGAGTACATTGGGTGACAAATTTATTTAATAAGACTTTAGAGACTAAAAGATGTCAAACAAACAAAAGGAAGAGTATCGATTTATATGAATAAAGGAGATATTCAAAATTTCTCTAACTATCATATATAGTATTAAGTTCGGTAGTTATATTATGAAACTTTGAGAAAAGATAATTGAGCACATGTTTAGATGTACTATAAAAATATCAAAGAATTAATTTAGGAGGTTAATGGAGAAGTGTAGAGGAAAATGAAAAGATTTTTATATTATTTTTATTAATTTAGAGAAAAGAGTCATTAGAAAAGTCCTATGGTGGATATTATAAAAAAGAGAGAGAGTATATGTTAGATATATTTACATAAAAAAAGACATCTGATAGAGTGGTTACTAATATATGAACTAGTAGTAGTCATATCAGTGAACTTTTAATTACAATATGTTTACATCGGAGATCTATTTTTAATCCTTATATTTTTACATTAGCTATGGATGAGCTTACTAGATATATTTAGAATGATATTTCATAATGCATGTTACTTGTAGTTGATAGTACCAATGGATAAAATTAAGGTTGGGATTAATCATAAATTGGAATTATGGAGAAATGCATTAGAATCTAATAGTTTCATGTTAAGTAGGATGCAGATAGAATATATGGAATGCAATCATGTTAAGTAGGATGTAGACTATAAAAGGATGATAAATGAGCTTGACTCTACTATAGTCGAGAGGATCTCCAATCAAATCTGATAAGATCTCAATTGAGATGATAGAGGTTTTATATTGATGATCTAAGCTGTTAGATGTGATCTACTACCTCTAAAATACTTACACGTGAAAAAACCATATATTAATACATTTGATTGCAATCTATATTGAATCCGTCTATAGCCATGAATGAGGTTCAAAACAAATTTCAAAATATTTACATGATTTTTAAAATAACATATGCATCTCAATTTAGAAAACATGTATTCAAAAGATCCATGAATCAATTATGATATCAATAGTCATAAAAATTAGATACACACACATATGCATACATACATAGTGTATCTAAAGAAGGTAAATCATGACTTACATGTATTCATGAATATGTAGAAAAAATAGATCACTACTTATATATACATGAGCATTTAGAAAAGGTAGATCACTGCTTACATAAATATATGAGTATCTAGAAAACATAGATTGCCACTTACCTCTCAATCACAAATAATATTAATCCAAATCAACTCGCTAGTTATTGTTTATCATGTCGTGCCAATCTTGAATTAGAAATTCTCATCTTGTCAATCTATATGGATTTATATGATATTGTAAATACTGAGAGCAAGAACCAAGGAATCACTTATCGTGCTTGTGCTGGACAAGAGAGCACAATACATGTACCCTGCTATAAGGTAGTGATTTTTGACATGCAGTGACATGTAAAAAATACCCAATTTTAGTGAGGGATACTTTATTATCATAGTAATAAAATGTGCTATATGAATCTTTTCACTTTTTCATTAAAATGCCTGCCACTCCTAAATGCTTTCTAGCATGAGAAGTTTTGAACAATCAAATGTAATTTATGGCTTATCTAAATAACTTATCATCTAAAGTTTCTGGATCATATGTTCTTATAGCCAAATTACATGTGTAATACATTATAGGGAGCATTCTCACCCACAAACAAACATTATGTAGATTTATATAAGATCTACTGAGAACATCAAAGTAAATAAGCTCAAACTTTAAGCTGAAATCTATAGTTAATGATGTAATATAGAGAACCTTAATGACAAAGCCAAATCAAAAAATCTATGTAGCGTGAGGAAAAGAGTAGGGGGGGTGTTAGCTTTGGTTTGCCTTAAAAAAAGAGCACCTGCTACTCAAGACATGTAGGTGGTGTTCTTAAGCCAAAATAACTTAACTTCATATGTGTCTATTGTGCAGTTTTGATAGAAAACTCACTGGGATGCCAAAACTGATTGTATTGGATTGTAAGTACCGGTTTATCTTAGTTGGTATCAATTTCTTTTGATTTGTTTAGTTTTTTTGGTCTTGGAATATATCAAGGTTTGTCATACGGAAAATTGGTACTGTTTTGGTACCGATTCAGTATGGAGTGTATCGTGCCAAACTCATTGCATCCGATTCGGTATTGAGCGTATTGTAACTAACTAATAGCATACTAGTTAGGTGGATTAGGGGGCTCTAAGCTATGAACTGCCCCAAATTGGGTCTAATTGGCAGTTCAGTTTAGCTTGGTATGGTCTGTTCGGTTGGTTCTCTCCCTATATTGAACCAACAAGTCGGACCATCTTAGTTCCGGGACAATTCAGTCCGGTTTAGCTTGAACCACTTGGTTGAGGATGATTTGGCATACTATGGTATGTATCGACTACATAGGTGACAAATGACCACCATATTGCTCCAATGGAGGGTTACATATTTTCTCTTGAACATGGTTATAATCATAACCATCAGTCTACGTTCTGAATATTTGGCATTGGTTTATGAATCCTTATTCATCAACAACTTTCAGTTTTATATCACGCTTATCTAAAGCCTTGCTTATAGATTCCATCTGTCTTCTCTTTCCACAAATAACCTCTGGCATTATATTTCTTAAAAGACAAGTAGATAACTTGATCATGCATTGATCTCCAACTTATAATTTGCTTGATCATTTAGCTATTACAGTTGGTGTTGTTAGGCTGGTTGGTCTATTGTAAGATTGAGAGCTTTTCAACTACTTCTGTTGAGACCAAGTTGATCAGATTATTGCCATTTTTCGTGCATTCTCAAAGTTTCCTCCTAATGCCTATGGCCTGATTATGCAAAGTTTCTTACTTATCTCATGTCTATAGTCTGATAATATTTTGATGCTGCTAATCCCTTTCCTCTTGAAAGGTGCACTTGATGTGGACTAGTCGTTGCAATCATAGACCATCAGCCCTTAAGATCTTTTCCATCAAAATATTCTTCCTTGTGAATCTTCAATAATCTTAGAAACAAAGCATCTCATCACAAGGCAGTCATGTGCATTGAAATTCTTTTCTCCATGCAACTTCTATGAATTTGTGACATTGAGAGGGCATTGAAGTTAAAACAGTGCACAACTTGTTAGCTATTAATTGAATAACTTGACAATGCATTAAAATTCAAAAAGTTTATCAATCTTCTTTTAGTACCATCCATTTTGTTAAGCCCTGATTTGTACTTTCCATGGTGCTTCATATAGTGTCATTGGAGGAAGACAGCAAAATAATGACACCACAAGATATTTGATGTGAACCATTGTGATCACATATGGTATTATCACATGGCTAAGCTGTTCAGATGTCTGATTAGGAAAATGACCATAAAAGGAATGAAAGAGGGAGACTGAAATCCTTTATTCTTTGGATTTGATTTTGGTTTTTGATATGTTTGTTTTGATATTAAATGGAAGGTTATAAGGTTGTTAATGTTGGATGCTGTCGTTCTTATTAATTTAGAGAAAGTATATGCTAGAGTCTTTAGAAAAATCTTATGGTGGGTACAAGAAAAGAAAGAAGTATATGTTAGGTATATTAACATAATAAAAAATATGTATGATGTGGCAGTTATTAATGTAAAAATTATTAGTGGTAATGCTAGCCAATTTTTTGTTGTAGTAGGCTTATATTATGGATTTGCTTTTAATCCTTATCTTTTTGTTTTAATTATATATGATCTTACTAGACATATTCAAGATGATATTTCATGCTCATGTTATTTGCAGATGTTGTAGTGCTAGTAGATGAAACTAAGGTTGGAATTAATTGTAAGTTAGAACTATGGCGACGTGCATTACAATTTAAAGGTTTTAGGTTAAGTAAGATAAAGAAAATACATGAAATATAATTTTTTTACAATTAAAATGGAAATAAATGTAGAGTACAAATTAGGGACTATGAAATTATTTAAAATGATCATTTTTAAAGTATTTAAGACTGATTATTCATAAGAAAGGAGAGATTGAAGATGATGTTGTCCATAAGATTAAAGCAAATTGGATAAAATGAAGAAGTGCAATTAGAATATTATGTAACGATATAGTCTCTACCAATTTAAAGAAAAAGTTTTGTAGGACAACCATAAGACCATCTATGCTTTATGGCATGGAATGTTGGGCAGTTAGAAAATATACATACATTAGATGAATTTGACGAAAATAAGAATGTTAAGATGGATATATGGTAATACAAGAAAACATCAATAAGAAATAAAACTATTCATAAAAAGATAGAGGTAGCTCTAATTGAGGATAAATTAAGAGAAAGATAGCTTAAATGATTTGGACATGTGCAACGTAAATACAGAGATGCATCTATGCGGAAGAGTGACTTGATACATATAGAGAAAAAAAGAGGTAGAGGTAGAATGAAAATCATATGGAAGAAAGTGATAAAGAAAAAATTAGAATCTTTATATTTTACAAAAAAAATATGACTCAGAATAGAATTGAATGGAGAAAAAGGATTCATGTTGCCGATTCCAACTAGTTTGAGATTAAGGCTTTGCTCTAGTTGTATGTAACATGGTTGGAATTTCAATATGATATGGATCATAAAATGTAGTATGATCGAAAATGATATCTTAAAATTTGATCCCAGTTGTCGTATTTGTAGTAAATAAAAGGGGTGGGGTCTTCATTAGAAATATGGTAGCATGAATATCAAACGCTTTGGAAGATGTGCGAAAGGAAGGGGTTGTTATTTAGATAAAGGAATTGAATGTTCAAGCTGGTGTACTAAGAATAGTTTGCAGACATTGTAGAAGGGAGGGGGATCTTTAGGTCCAACATGTTACTATGAATATGATGTAATGGAAACTGCAGGGGTTGAAAATCTCTAGAATGAATGGAGTTGCAAGCAAGTTCTTGGGATGTTAAAAAGCTGATATTCTTGTTTCTAAAAGTTGAAGTATGCTTTCTTAATAAATGTGTTCTATCTTCAATGTTCTGAATGTGTTAAAGGTCTGGTAAGCATAGTGATTGACTATTCATTTGGACCTAAAGATGGAAAGAGTAGGATGAGTTTATGTAAAAATTGCAGGTGTTTGGGTAAAGTTGTTCCTTGATTAGATATATTCTGAGGAGTGGTAAACTGGCATATTGAGAGAACTAGGATGAAGTCATAGCAATAATGAAGTAGTCTGTAATTATAGGACTAGTGAGTTGGAATCTACTGGTTCTAAAACGTTATGCATATATCTAGAGCTATTTAAAATGGATGCCATTGGTACTGCTGCAGTTCTGATTCATATCAGTGGGGTCTAGCTTGCTGCAAAATAGAAAGGATTTAGTATAGATCAAGGTCCACAGAATTGGTACTAAGAATCGTACCAATATATTACTGGTCTGCTTTGGATTGGTACGGTATGGTACGCATTTATATTGAAAGAGGGTGCTCATTCTTTTCTTACTTTTAACCATAATACTACTTAGTATTAAGTGGTACAAGGTGATTCCATTCAGTTTGAATTGGTTTGGTTCATACCAAATTAAAATTTGGTATGTTGGCCCAGATGGCAACCCAAGAGGGGGGGTGAATTAGGTTCTTTAAAAAAAAATTTAACCTTTAAAAAACTATTGGCTTTAAGATAAATGAAATTAAATGCAATGCAAATATAAAGCACAAACAAGGAGATAGAGATAGAGATAATTGAAACACGGCAAACAAAGATTTTATAGTGGTTCGGTGTATCCAACACCTATATCCACTCCCAAAATTCACTTGGGTCCACACTATAATTCTCTTGATTACAGTCGAGTTGTTTTCCAAGATCACAACTCACAACTTGTTGTTTTACCCGGGATCACAACGAACCCAGCCGGTTTTCTAGGCTCACCAGCATAAAACCCTAATCTCAAGCTAAACTAGCTTGACCCAAGGTATACAACCTCCACTAGTTCAATCCCCCTGATTGAACCAATAAAAACAAGAACCGCCATGACTACGTTTCTCCCCCAACTGAGAGAACCCCTCTCTCATTGCCGGCACTCCCACATCCTCTTTCTTCGATGGTGAGGAGCGCAAGCTAGCTCCGACTCGCCCGACCTCTGGCAAGCGTTCTCCAGAAAGACGAACCTTCTTTTCAGGCTTGCGTCTTTCCCACTGCCGGCTTCTCTCGGGCGCTTGCCCAACTCCTTCTTTATGCGGCCCTCCGGCGCAGATCTCTTGGCTATCGGCACAGTGAGCGACCGATCAAACTAAGAAATACTTGATCGAGTTAAATCAAAAAAAAAAAGAGAGAAGAGGAAAGAAGAGGACTTACCGTGTACGTCGACGAGGCTAAGCCCGGTGGCGAAAGGGCCTCCTCCGATAGTAAGACAATAGCTGAGAACCCTCGACTGCCAAGAAGGACCCCTAGGTCCTCCCTCTCCTATTCGGATAAGGTCGGATGCGCTTCCATATCCCTAACAGGGTTTTTCCATCCCCGCAGGAAGCTGGAACCGATGTTCCCTTCAGCAATAAAGAATCGAACCTTCCATTCCTTTATAGATGACGGCTTATCCACGATCGTCCTGAATGACTTCCGAGGTCCGATATAGGACCACTCCGAGCTCCTCCCAGACATCAAATGGTAACAAATGCGGAACAGGGACAGAGTTGCCGTTACCTGAACCCGGCTACACATCGAGATAAACCCGATGATACTCCGCCGGCTGTTAGGAGCCACCATTATTGGGCAGATGTTATAAAACCTCATAATCTCTTTCACTAAGGGATGAAAGGGAAACCGGAAGCCTGCCTTCAGGCTATCTTCATAAAGAAAGATTCCACACTCCAACTCTTGCGAGACCCTATGTTCGGGCTTCGGTAGCCGCAAAATGACATCCAAGGAAATGCCATACTTCTGGCATATTCTCCCGAAATCCTTGGCAATGATCTCCGAAGCCATGTCCCTATGGCTCACCATGCTGCTGGCCAAAGGAAACGTCGAGCGAGATCACAGAGGAAATAGGGGAACAATATTCTCCCAAAGGAACCGCCTCAAGAGGAAGATAAGGCACCTCAATCGAGACATCCGGAACCGCCATTGCAGGCGTCGTAAAAACTGGGATTTGCTACGTGGCATTCCCCCAACCATTGCCCCTAAGAAACGGTGGATCTATCCCGTAAAGGCAAGGCGATCGCACAGCATTAATTAGGGCATCATTACGCATGCCATCAAATCCAGACCCCACGTCCAGATCGTGCCACCTGGAGTTATACTCCCTACGCTCAAACCTACGCTTCGAACTAGGAAGTGGGAGGCATGTGTTGAGATGTAAAATCACGTCGCATTAATAATCGTGCAAGAGGTAGGATCAACCCTAACTCCCCCTTGCGGTGCAATACCCGCTAAAGATGAATCAGCCCTAGTGGATCGAGACGCCTTAGCCCCTCGACGAGCCATCTCTCGGCCTCAGCTGAGCTATAACATCTTAGAGAAACAAAAATGAATCTCTTGCTCCTCCTGATCTTCTCCAGTCTTTACTATCCAAGAAGGAGTGTGAGCGGATGTCTCCATGGACTTTATTGAAGGACTACCAAACTCACAAGGACACTATTATGGTAGTAGTCAATCGCCTCTCTGAATATGCTCACTTCATTCCAGTAGCTCATCCCTTTACAACCACTCAAATTGCGCAGTTATTTATAGAGCAAGTTTTCAAACTGCATGACATGCCTAACTTAATTGTCAGTGATAGGGATAAAGTATTCATAAGCAAGTTTTGGTAAAAGCTCTTTCGACTACAAGGCACAAAATTATGTATGTGTTCCTCCTGCCATCCACAAACTGACGGCAATCGGAGGTAGTTGATCATTGTCTTAAGACATACCTCGTGTGTTTTACAGGTCAATGACCAAAAAAAAAGGAAGAGGTGGCTTCCATGGGCAGAATGGTGGTACTGCCTTCCATAGTTCTACAAAAATGATACCTTAAAAAAATTAATTATTTTTAATTAATTTAATTTAATATTTAAAAAATTAATTTACAAAAATAAAAAAAAAATTAATTTAAAAATTAATTAATTTAAAAAAATTAATTAATTTAAAAAAATTAATTAATTTTTTAATTAATTTAATTTAATTAATTAAAAAATTAAAAAATTAAAAAATTAAAAAAATATTTTTAATAATTAAATTAAAAATTAAAAAATTAATTTAATTTTTTTTATTTACTTTTTTTAATTTAATTTTTTTAATTAATTTAATTGTTTGGAAGAAGGGCTAATTTTATGTTTACAAAAGAGGTAGGGGCAATTTTTTTAAAAGAAAAACTTATTAGATTACAACATAACCGGTAATGTGGATAGCCACCTCTCCCTGAGGTAATGTAGATTACCCCTTAAGTGGTAATCCAGATTACCATAACAAGATAGATTGTCATTCAAAATATGTACCAAACATGGTTATTCGATGGGGCCTTTTTAAATTACCGGTAATCTGAATAGATTACCTCCTACCAAACGCCCCGTAAGAGAAGCTAACATTAACATTGGGTTCGGAGCAGAGTGCAGGTAAACATCACGAGCTCTAAACGTTTTAAGCATGAGTTCGAACTCAAAGAAGCTCAACTTCCCGGCCTTCAATCAGGACAGGAATGAAGCAAGAAGTGCAGGCGTTTGGCGTCCCGCTGCCATTCGGAAGTTAGAAGATCACTAACCATCATATTTTCCAGCAAAGCACCAGCATGTTATAGGTGTAATCTGGAAGGATTAGAGAGATAACTGATGCTTGAGTTCCAAAGCCACAAAAGACCATTGGCAAGAGCCCATAATATAATATGTTAAACTGCATCAGAATTGAAACGCCAACACCAGGAGCGCCTGGCTGAACATTAATTGATCAAGTCCCAGCGTCCGATAAAATCATGCTTTTCTGAAGAGATTACTTCTGGCCAGCGCTAGAGCACTTATTTCAAAAGGTTTTATTAGATAATTACGGAATGATCCAAGCCCTTTAATGTCAACCAATAGCAAACAGCTCATGGATTAAAAATTTAACTTATTTATATTGGTTACGTGTCAACATTTGGTTAATTGATCAAATTATTCCATATCATTTTTTTTCCTCTACTTTTAAATATTAAACTTAACTTTATATTTAAACTACAAAAGCAATCAATATTTAAATTATATTTGTATCCCAAAACAATCTATTTTTCTATCTTCTTGTTGTGCAAAGTCATTCATTGTTGAATATACTAGGTTTAGGATTAATTTTGTACATTACTTTAATATCGAGCAAATCAATTTAAATTTAGTTGGTATCAATTTGACTTTTCTTATTGAATGAATATGGTAGAAGCCAATCTTAAATAAAATGGTACAAAGTAGGCATGAGAGAGAGCAAGTGCCACTCGCCAGTAGCATGGTGAAGGAGAGCCTTGATGAAGGAGTGCTCGCTGATCTCGTTGTCGGGGACCGGGACTAAATGGAATTACGCTGAAGCAGTGACGCAAACAAAATAGCATAGGCAGGCAGTCCTAAACAATGAAGAACGCAGGACTTCCCCTCTTGCATGCGCCAGTAACCTTCCAACCATCAATCGTGCCTAAATTAGCGTAACTCCATTAGTCCTGGTCCCAGACAACGAGATCAGCGAGCCCTTCTTCATCGAGGCTCTCCTTCACCACGCTGCTTGGCGAGTGGCACTTGCTCTCTCCCATGTCTACTTTGTACCATTTTATTTAAGATTGACTTCTACAATATTCATTCAATAAAAAAAATTAAATTGATTTAAATTAATCCTAAACCTAGTATATTCAACAATGAATGGCAAAAATTGTCTCTTTAGTGCCGATCTGATCCAGCAACTTTGCACAACAAGAAGATAGAAAAATAGATTGTTTTGGGATACAAATAGAATTTAAATATCGATTGCTTTTGTAGTTTAAATATAAAGTTAAGTTTAATATTTAAAAGTAGAGAAAAAAAAATGATATGGAATAATTTGATCAATTAACCAAATGTTGACACGTAACCATATAAATAAGATAAATTTTTAATCCATGAGCTGTTTGCTATTGGTTGACATTAAAGGGCTTGGATCATTCCGTAATTATCTAATAAAACCTCTTGAAATAAGCTTCTTCCATCTGAAACGGTGGTATTCGCAGAGCTTGGAAGCCCGTATATCCTTTTAAAATACATGCATGTTTAAGAAGCTGTACAATAGAACTACTAAAAAATATTGTTCAGCATCCTTTTAAAATACATGCATGTTTAAGAAGCTGTACAATAGAACTACTAAAAAATATTGTTCAGCAGCGATAATTTGAAGCAACGGATCATAACAGTGGAAAGTAAAGGTGCACGAGCCTAGCTCTGTCATCCTAGAGGCACATATAGCTTTTTAAAGTACTCTTCTTTTAGCCATTCATCCATTCTCGTTTGTTATTGCATAAGTCTACAAACTAAGTAGTGTTGGCAAATAGAATGAGAAATACTTTACAAATGCATCAATCATTATAGAGCCAAGAAAAAGTTAAAGATATTTCTTTCATTGCCTTCCTCAATAAATTACACATGAGAGACAATTTAGCAAAAAAAAAAAAAAGGATCAGTTAGTTTAGGATACATAGTTGGAAACCTCTACCTACTTACCAGAGCTGGCCACTCCTGGTCTGATAGAGGATAAGTCCACAGGTTGACGCCAGTGTGGGCGCAAGCCTTGAACCCACGCACAACAGCATTGCAGAATGCACATGCTCTGGTGGCAGGCCTCGCTGAGCAAATTTCACATGCCTTGTGAAGGCAGGGCATGATTGCCAAGGAGCCTTCCCGGGATTTGCAGAAGACACAGGAACCGCGTTCGATCTGCACAGCATCGGCAAATATACATGATTACCAACATAACTAGCCTAACTGCAAAGCTAAGAGGCCCTTTTGGGAAGAGAGATGCTCACCAGGCCATGGTCCCATTGCCATTGGAAGAAACTAGTGAAGGGTGCTCCTGTGCCATCGGGGTGCAAGTTTGGTAACTGAATTTGTGGAAGGCCAGCCATGTCTCTTCCTCTGGTGCGTTCTCTATTTTTGTATTAGTATCAAATCAAGATGGTATTCGGAGATAATATGAACTACCTAATAATAATAATAATAATAATAATCTTTCATATAGCTTTCCTAATTTCCACTTTATCTTGATTTTGCATTTTTTTAATCAATAAATAGAACTATTGACCATGTTAGTTTCATAAAAACAACTATTGAAATTGAAGTTTTTTCACTCTATATTGTTGTTGGGATGCTAGTACTTACAAGTTGTTTTCTATGATCTTTTTTGTAACAAAAGATTCTTAAAGCCTAATATAAGGGACTCTTCAGACATATGCCCCAAGCAAAAGTGCAAGCTCTCAAGGAAAGTTTTCCATCCAAACTCTACGAGCATTAGATTGGACTACAAGGTTTGTTATAAGCAACTTGATTGCCATCACAAAAGATGTCTATAAGAGAAACAAGGAATAGATGGAATAACAAAATAAATTTGTTGAATTAGTGGATAAAAGTAATTAGATTAACCATTGATCCAACAAATGCCTGTCATCCTTTAATAGAGGTGGCAGAGATTTGATTCAACCCACCAACTCAACCATAACCCACCCTCCAAAAAAATAGGGTTAGGGTATTTTTTTCTAACTTGAACCTAAATAATCCAAAAAATTTTGGATCGGTTCATGAGCATCCCAAAATGATCCAAAAATGATAATTATTAGAAAATGCACAAGTTTTGATCATAATTCATTATTAGTTATTTGGATAAAAAGATAAGATATATTTTAATTTTAATTGTTTAAATTATAGTATTTTATATAGATAGTATTATATAATTTTATGAATTATCAATTAGATTGTTTACATGATTAATATTTTAATAATTTTATTTTTTTAATATGGAATGTATTTGATGCTAATGAGACTCAACAAAAGATGGGATTAGAAGTACATATCTTAAGTTGGCTGTTGTTGAACGATCAACTTCAAACACCCTTGAAGAGGAGATGAAAAAGTAGAATTAGTAGGAATAGTATCTTCAACTTCTATACCCTACCCCATCCTTGCCTTATGCCGCATCAAGCAATAATTTTAGCCACCATCCTTAACCTCGCTTTGTTTTCCCAACTTTATTCCTTTTCTTTTGTTTTTAAAATTATCTTTGAAAAACACCCTCCAAAAATATTTAGAAAACTTTGAGACTATTTAAAAAACTTTAAAATATTTGAAATATAGATTCATGACAGGTTTGGGATGGGTTTTGATGTGGGGAGTATATGCACCAACTCCTCCTCGATCTCAATTGCAAGGTCTTTGATTTTTTTCAAAACTCACTCTAAACTCAGTCAAAGCTTGAAGACCCTACTTTGATCTAGGCAAGTGGGGTTGTGTCCTCATCAAGTTAGGATAAAATTTTCACTCATGAGAATTAGGCATAAATTTACTTTTTTTTATTTTTGGTATTAAGTATATTTATAATATGTTCTTATTTCATTTTGTAATCTTATTGATAATTTGATATTGATATTTGTTTAAAATTTTAAAAAATACACTTTTATATACTATTACCTAATTATATTATCTTAATATTTTTATAAGTTTATAACTATTATTTATATTAGTATCTAATCATGCTATAATTTTATGTCTGGCTACTCTAATGTTTAGCGTAGCAAATGGATGAGAAAAAAAAGATTGAATTAATCATTGAAAAGAATAAGAAAATAAAAGCATGTATTAAATTTTTTTTTAGAAAAAAACCTTAAACTAACTCAAAATGATCCATTAGTTAATCCTAACTCAATCATCAAGGGTTAAGGTTTAGCTTCAATAACTTGAACTCAAAAGAGACCCAATCTCAAAAGTAACTCAAAGCCAAAGTGGTCTAATTCAAAATATCTTGGCCTGACCCAATTGCCAATTCCAAATAATCTTTCTAATTGAAAAAAATACATAGCTTCTTGATGAGGTAAACCTTTGTCAAATTATAACCATCGGACACATGGTTGTTTGCCTCAGCCAAATTAATTAGTTGCATCTCATCACTCGATCAATCTTAGATGGAATGGATTCTTGGGTCTAACAGGGATAAAAAAAATTCAACGATCAAAAAATTCCAATTCAATCAAAAAAACCTCACACCCACCTATGAAAGGAGGTTTGATTTGATTTGGTATATTTTTATATTCAATCTTTATTTCTTTTGAGAAAACCTAGGCCTCAAAGATCCTCTCTAAGTTGCTGCCATCATAATTCCATAATGACTTGAGCATCAGAGGATCTGCTTCAAGGATAGATTCTAGAGACCCTTTATCATTTTTTTTTCTTTGTGCAAGCAAATTCGTTATTAATCTTTATATCGGTAACCTTAGTCATACTCTACACTAAGTTGATTTTAGTTGTAATTGATCCTTTACTAGGTTTTCTTTTTTTTCAAGAAAAAAAAAAGGAAAAATACACACAGAGGCAATTCCCTTTATGTGAGCAACATGTGCTAGGAAATAAAAATGATGATCATTATAAGAATAGCTATCATCATAATTGGCACACAAGGTTATAATTCTACACCTTATCCCCCCTTTAGTCATAAAGAGCTTTGTAGTGCAAGCATTTGAAGCAACTCTAATATGACTTGATTGAAATAAATCCACAATCTTATGACAAGAACAAACCAATCCCATAAGTAGCAACAAGAGTAAATATGAAATATGTCAAGTAAGCTATCAAAGAATTAGCAAATGCTATCAAGCCATTTTCTTGTAGGTATTTGATAAACCATCCCATTTGGTGCACTATTACATTGTGCCAGCAATAACACTTGTTAAAAAAAAATTTATGTCAAACTATATGAAATCTCAAGATCATTATGTTGATCACTAAGAATATTAACCAAAAAATACTTGGATCTATTGATATCGATCGTTGACTAGCGCGGAATTACTATGACATGAATGCAATAGAGAGAAGTTTGTGACCTTCCTTAACCAAATTGCCTTAGCTCCTTAATGGGACCGTTGTCTCTTTTCCTGATGGAAAGAAGAAAAATTGTGTTATGATTTGGTGTTGAAGACCATAACTGATAGGGTATTTATATAGGGTTCCCATAATCTCCTAAATGGTATCTACTCAATTTAATTCTATATCAATTCAAAAATCAATGGGATACCAGTATTAGACCACGTAATTTCAACCCATATCAAATAGCTTATATAATTGAATGAGAATATATGTTGCCCAATATAGAACACATGATTTCCTATTAATTTACCTAATATAGGAAATCCAATTTTTTGGCACAATATAGAAAACGTGATTTCTTATTGTTACCTAATATAGAAAATCTGATTTTTTTGGCACAATATAGAAAACATGATTTCCTATTAATTTACCTGATATAGGATATCCGATTTCCTAACAATACTTACTATTTTAATTATACCTCAAAATTTTGATGACCCTTTCTAATTATTTGAAACATCAATTTTGAAGATCTTCATATTTTTTTGACCAAAGAGAAATAATCATATAGAAATAAGTCATCAATAGGAGAATAGAAGTCCACTAAATCAGTGTGCATAATCTTAAGAAAATTTGAACCATGAGTTACACCCTAATTCATAGACTTAATTGCCATACCCCTAATATGATTAATAAAGCTCTCTATTTCTTAAAAAATAAGAGAGTAAAATTATCATTATTTGTAAATTTTCTAGTTCTCATGCTCGAAGTGTGACCTAAACTTTCATGCTATAGGATTGAATACTTTTCTTTACTAAAGCTCTTTTAGATATAATATTTTCTATATTAGAGTAAGTATATATTTATTATTAGGAGATAATGTTAGTTTGTACAAACTATCATATAAAAGAAAGTTCCTAACAATTTATAAATTTTAATTAAATCAATCTTTCTATCTCTAATATGAAAACAATATCATTGTTTATCCAAATTAGAAATTAAAATTAAATTCTCTTAAAGGAGAATATGAAGCAAGCTGAAAACTAATCATGCTATAATTTTATGTCTGGCTACTCTAATGTTTAGAGTAGCAAATGGATGAGAAAAAAAAAAGATTGAATTGATCATTGAAAAGAATAAGAAAATAGAAGCATGTATTAAATTTTTTTTTTAGAAAAAACCTTAAACTAACTCAAAATGATCCATTAGTTAATCCTAACT
>UESW01002004.1:91208-157169 GCA_900491605.1 Calamus simplicifolius | reverse complement strand
GATCGTTAGATCAAATCAAATGAGCACTAGCTCTGATACCAATTGTTGGTCTAGATAGCTACCTAGAGGGGGGGGGTGAATTGGGTTTTTCAAAAATTTAAAATCTTTAAAAAAATAAACCCCAACGGAAATAAAAACATAGATTCACACAAATTAGAACAAAATATGTACATATGGAGAGTTAAAGATAACAAGACAATCACGGCAAACACAGAAGATTTTTAGTGGTTCGGTGTACCTACACCTACGTCCACTCCAAAGTATCTCTTGGGTCCACACTATAATCAATCTGATTACAGCAAAGTTGTTTTGCAAGCTCACAACTCGAACTTGTTGTTTTCCTGGGTGCACAACGAACCCAGCTGGTTTCAAGGCTTACCAGCACAAAACCTTACACCACAAGCAAACTGCTTGCACAAGGCTAACAGCCTTAAAGGAATCAATCCTCGATTGACCCAGCAAACAATAATCGTTTTTACAAAACAAAGGCTCCTTCAATGAGCAAATATACAATGATAGAACACGAAATAAAGAGATAGTAATCAAAGCCTGATTTGCAGATCTGGTGGCTTGCTTCTTCTCTTCTCTTGGATGGATCTTCCTTTAGAATGCTCTTGAAGCTCCGAAGATCAGAAAACTAGGGTTTGGTTCTTTTCTTGAGATTTCTTCAAAATGGAGCTATAAAATCTTGGAATCTCTCTCTTTTCTTTTGGGGAATCAGTATAATCTTTCCTCTCGAATCTTCCCTCTTTTCTTTTCTGATGGATTTCAAGGATTTTTCTCTATTCTTTTCCTTTTTGTCTCTCTTTTTCCATATCCTTTTCGGATGCAGCAAACCTCTTCTTATAGATCAGTTTAATCCATAAATAGTTTAGAACTATCCGTTAGAAACAAGTGTAAGAAGGATTAGATCCAAAAATAGCAATAGTCGTTGGAATTAAAAAGATAAAAGTAAAGTTTAGAGTCATTCTAACAGTTCTGAAGTTGCATCTGACATTCTGGAGTCGGCTCTAACTTTTCTGGAGTCAGCTCTAAATCGAAAATCCCCAAATCGCTTGAACTGGAGTCGTCTCTGACTTTTCTGGGGTCGACACAAAAATCTTCTGGAGTCGACTCTAACAGTCCCGAAGTCGACTCTAAGTCGTGGCCATAAAAACCATCATTCTGTCTTTTCTGTTGGAGTCGGCTCTAATAGTCCGAGAGTCGACTCTAAGTCTGTGCCATTTTTTAGAGTCGACTATGCAATTCCATGTGTCGACTCTAATGTCTAAAATCTTACCTTGACATTACATTCGAACTAGAACTGATTTGTCTTATCATTTTGATTAATAAATCATCATAAACTGAAAAACTTAATCAAAATCATTAGTAACTTCAAATGTTATACTCAAATAGTTTTGTTAATCATCAAAATCAACAATTGGGTCAACAATAATAGTTACAAAATTCGACCCGGTGTCGAGTACAAAAGAAGAGGAACAGATACAAAATTTCCTAGGGCCCGCTCGGCCTAGTTCTTCTCTGGCATCTTCCTCCTCCGTCGTCTCCTCGTCGCTAGGACCCCGGGCTGAATCTTTTAGATATCGGAGCTGCTGACATTGAAGGCTGCAGACACTTTCTCCTTGCAAAATTCAAATCCCTTTGTATAGGCATCAAAGCTGGCCTCCAAAACCTCCTGCTCGAACTCTGCCGAGGCCTTAAAATTGGCGACGGCTTTATGGTCACTCTAGCCTCGGCCTCCTGGTCTATGCCTCTGCCTTGGCCTTGGTCTCCTGGATCTGCGCCTCTGCCCTGGCTTCGACCTCCTGGGCTCGTGCTTCGGCGTTGGCCTCAGTCTCCCTGGCACGTGCCTCGGCTTCCCAGGCCTTGTTCTTCGCCTCCTCGGTGCGAGCACTATCCTCATGAGCATGGGTCTTCGCCCTGGCCCGCTCATGCCCAGCATCAACCGCCACCGTGTCCGTTGTGGCAGCTCTCTCCATCGCTGCCCGAGCCTCGCCCGCTGTTGCATCGGCCTGGCCTTCCGCGTGCTGGAGCTGGCGATGTAGCTCCTCTATCTCGGCCCTGGCCGAGTCCAGCCTGGATGAGACAAGGGACAGCTGGGTCATGACCGCGGAGGCTCGGCCACCTTCAACTTCGGCTCGGCGCTCCGCTTCCTTCAACCGGCCACCAAGGTCCTCCTCTCAGACCTTGGCCTCTTCTTGCAGCCGAGCCAGCTTCTTAGATAGCATGCGGGCCTACTCCTTATACTTATTGGCCCACCCGATGGTGAGCGTGAGCGACTCCCCTGAATGAGTCGCCGCCGCACGAAGGGCAAAGGCCCCGTTGGCCAACTGCACCAAGGGAGCCCATCAGCCAAAGATCGACTAAAGTATATTAAAAGGAGATTATGTTCGAAGTGTTACCTGAAGTACATTGACCATAACCATGTCAAGGAGGGCGGCAGTCTCCATAACCATGTCAAGGAGGGCGGCAGTCTCATGCCGCCCTATCTCCTCTTCGATCGCCGAGGTCCGTGCCCTTGATAGCAAGGCAGTGGCCCGCCCGACGTCTTTCATGGTGAGCAGCCTGGGCGCCGGCCTCGCTGGCCCCCCCAATGGCTCATCCAGTGGCTACTGTGTCGAGTGGTGTTCGGATCGCCGAGATGAGCTCCACTTCTTAGCCCGGTGCTCACTGGACCTCGTCGCCCCAGCCCTAGAGCTCCCAGTGGCAGCCTCCCCTTCTCCACTGGTGGGAAGCGCCTCCTCTGTCTCCAGCTCGATGGGAGCCAGAGGGCTTCTATCAATTGCCACCTGCGCCTCGGCTAAACCGGCGGTAGCAGGGACTTCCTCTTCGGGATCCAAACCACCACGGCTGCCTCGGTGGTGGCCGGGATCTCCCCTTCCTCCGTCTCGGCCCCGGCTGGCCCGGGGACTACTCCTTAAGCCGGTGCCTCCTTAACCAGCTCCTCCACAGGTGCTCGGACTGGGGAGGCTTCTGGTGTTTTGGCCAGTTCGGCACGAGCTCCCCTTTGCGCCTCTTGACCGGCCTCGCCTGCTCATTGGTCGCCCATTTCTTTTGGTGCGTGAGGGCCTCAAATTTCTCTGTAGGAAACCTCATGGCTGCATAAAAATAAAAGTTAGTATGCAAAAAAAAGAGAGAGAGGAAAAGAAGAAAAGAAAATTTCTATAAAATGGGCAAAAGCAATGTCCGGCTCATCGACTGCTGGAGCCAACTCGGCCTCGTACAAGTTCTCCTTGGATAGGAGGTCCTTGTAAGAAGGGATCTGGGAGTTAGAGAAATGGCGGAAGAGCTCCCCATCCTTATCATTTATGGCTGAGTTTTCATTGGAGCTAACATCTGGTTCCCCCCACTCAGTCCTCACTCCCACTACATGGGCGAAAAGAAACCGGGACTTCCACCCCCTAATTTTGGACGAAAGACCCAATGGGAGAGCCCTACTCGGCCTAGCGGTGAAAACCACTAGGCCCCCTCACCCTGACGATGGAGTTTATAAAGAGCCCAGAACAGGGACAGACTAGCCGCAAACCCCTAAAAATGGCAAAGGATGATGAAGGCGCAGAAGATCCGAATCGAGTTCGGAGTTAGCTGCGTCGGTACTAACCTATACCTATTCAAAAGTTTCAGGAAGAAGGGATGGAAAGGAAGCTGCAGCCCGCACATAAAAAACTCCTCGTACAGAGCAACCCGTCCCAGGAGGATGGAGTTCACTCTGTCTTCGGGGCCCGGCACGGACAAGCGGATGAAGTCTGGGACCTTATACGTGGCCCTAATGGCCTCTACCTCCTCAGGGGTTATGGTGGAAGCAATCCCACCCGGCCCCGCCGGGTCAAGGCTAGTTACCGGAGGAGACGCCGGATGATGGAAAGAAATGGGAACTGCTCTCACCGAGGAAGAAGACAGGTCTACTACTGGTCTCTTGCCCTCTCTAACGGCCTCACGGTCCATAAATCAAAGGTCGAAGGTGAAAAATGGGAACTAACATGGGAATTTGTTAAGAAGACGAAGGCTGAAGGTCTCAGCTTTCAAGGGAGCGTGAGGGAAGGAGGCAGGAGGGCAATGGTAGTGTAAAGCTCTCCCCTGAACCCAGGGGGTGCTTTTTATACCCCAATTTCAAACTACTCCGCCCAGGATTGGCCACGTGGCCCTCGCCTATTGCGCCGCATCCCGAAGCGCTGGCCATTTTGCCCACGCCCGAGGCGCCCCGCCTTGATTCCACCAAAGAGTGGGGTCTTCGGCCAATAGTAATGCTTGAAATACTAAGCAGCAATGATGACTCCTACCTTTTTCCATCCACCGAGAAGCACCCCCTCAAATTGTTCGGGGCCGACGTCAGTGCCCACCTACCATATAATTATGGAAGATCTTCAAGGTGACATCGCTTCGGAAAGGCGCACCGATCTACCCGCCATTTAAGGCACCCAAAATCAGTTGTCATAGTCTTTGAATTTTCGTGCCCCTTTCACCCAAAGGACGGCTGGCGCGTGAACCTTCATGCTCAGGAGCGGGGGGGCATCTGATGTGGCCAATGATGTAGCTAATAAAGCCACAAGAGTAATCATGGTAAAATCAACCACGTGGCACAAGCACGCCCCCGTCTGCCCCGGCTTCTCCAGAGCATGCCGTGGTGGCTCCGACCTCTCCAGGTCAGCCCCGTCAGCCCCGGCTTCTCCAGGGTGTGCCGTGGCGGCCCCGACCTCCCTAGGTCAGCCCCGTCTGCCCCGGCTTCTCCAGGGCGTGCCGTGGTGGCCCCGACCTCCCCAGGTCAGCCCCGTCCACCCTGGCTTCTCCAAGGCGTGCCATGGCTGCCCCGACCTCCCTAGGTTGACCCCGTCCGCCCCGGCTTCTCCAAGGTGTGCTGTGGTGGCCCCGACCTCCCCAGGTCGGCCCGTCTGCCCTGGCTTCTCCAGAGCATGCCATGGTGGCCCTGACCTCTCCAGGTCAGCCCCATCCACCCCAACTTCTCCAAGGCGTGTCGTGGTAGCCCCGACCTCTCCAGGTCAGCCCCGTCCACCCCAGCTTCTCTAGAGCATGCCATGGCGGCCCTGACCACTTCAGGTTGGCCCCGTCTGCCTCAACTTCTCCAAGGCATGCCGTGGCGGCCCCGACCTACCCAGGTTAGCCCCATCCACCTCAGCTTCTCCAGGGCATGCCGTGGCATCCCGACCTCCCTAGGTCGGCCCCGTCCACTCTGGCATCTCTAGGGCATGTCATGGCGGCCCCAACCTTTCTAGGTCAGCCTCATCCACCCCGGCTTCTCCAAGGCATGCCGTGGTGGCCTCGACCTCTCCAGGTCAGTCCCATCCACCCCGGCTTCTCTAAAGCATGCCGTGGCAGCCCTGACCTCTCTAGGTTGGCCCCGTCTGCCCTGACTTCTCCAAGGCATGTCGTGGCGGTCCCAACCTCCTCAGGTCAGCCCCGTCCACCCGGCTTCTCCAAGGCATACCGTGGCAGCCCCAACCTCCCCAGGTCGGCCCCATCCACACCGGCTTCTTCAGAGCATGCCGTGGCAGCCCCGACCTCTTTAGGTCGGTCCTGCGCCTGCCAAAACCACCAACCGTCTGACCCGCTCAGACTAGCATCTCCTGACCACACTATTGATGGGACCAGGCCCACCTACCAGCCGATTCCGCCGACTAATGGGACTTGGCTCACCAACCGCTGGCTTTCTCTCTCCGATGGGATAGGACCCACCAACCAGCCCAAGTTCATGTAACCCCCACATGTCCCGCAGACATTCCCTCCTCATGGAATGTCATGTGCCCGATCCCATGCAGATTTCAACAGCCTATAAAAGGGTAAGTGCACAAGAGATTCAGGTACGCTAACATAAGCACTCTCACTTCTCCACCCAAAGCAACTCTACCTCTAAGAGTCCTCCCAACCTTAAAGGGCTCTTTCGAGCTCTTCTTCGGCTGTGACCTCGATCACTGACTTGGGCATCGAAGGGTCCCCACCAGAGAACCCCTTCGGTCTTGGGACTTCTTGCAGGTTGTTTGGCCCCCAAGAATCTCATCTGCAAGCATATCAAGCTTCCCGGTGTTCCAAATTGGCGATGATGCGTCATCAGTAATAATCAGATATGTAAAAAGAACTTTTTAATATGAACCCTTGGTCATGCCTGTAAACATTGTGAACTCAAAGAAGAGAGAAGGGTCCAAAATAAAATGCATCTAACGAAGGGAATAGCCTCATCATACACTTCTGTTGCAATGTATATGTCTATTCGTGCATGACTACATAATACACTTGTAGTTCTAAACCATTTGAATATGCCACCTAAGATAGAAGAAAGCAAAGGGAAACATCATAAAGATAATACACATAGAATCATCCATTTGATGAAGGTATAAATTTTCCACAGATACCAGAGAAAAGACGAAGGAGAAGATGTGCTCTATGGCAACAACTCTAGTACCTATTAATAGTGTATCATAACATAAAAATACAAAAGGATGGTATTTGAAAAAATAAGAAATGTCTTTAGAACAGACATATGGATATATTAATAACCTACATATACTGTAGCATGGACAACATAGTAGTCATCATTTTTATCTCCCATTGCTTCAAGGCAGACACCACTTGAGCATATCATCCCTCCATCAACGACCTCAAAATTAATAATTTTACCACTGCATCAACAAAATAGGAGAATAGATAAATAGGCATAAGAAGTACAATTAAGTAGTTGCAATTTTATTAGTCACAATATGAATTCCACATATTTATGCTGCAAAAGTGAACCCTAACATGTTTTATTACCAAAGTTTCAATCCTATCAACATTCAGACTTGGCTATCTGTCTTAGCATTTCAAAGTTTTATTTCAAGTTATCCATACATGAACTTGTAGATCCTAAGTAAAATTCACATTAAGACCTGTGAATATACGCTCATAAGCGGCTTTAAAAAAAAGATCAAAAATTGAACTTGGATGCAATTGGTCTGCTATTCACAACATGGACCACCTGTTCTTCTCTTCAATATCTTGTGCTGTGTAAAAGAGTCCAACATGAGCTTTTCTTTACTCTCACTGCCTCATCATCAACCCTCAAAGTACCCTCCTATTGTAGCATTGTCAATTTTAAGATGCACAAAACATAGTTCCAAGATAGTCAGCACATACATTTCATCAAACCAAGGAGATGTAGAGTTCATACATACCAAGAAATGCCCCTAATGTGGCTGATCAAGCCGCGTTAGGGTTAATGGATGAGGCAGCTGATGGAACTCCCACCTCGGCCTTGGCTTCCGAGGTCCCCTCAGCCTCGGACCTAGAGTTCCCTTGGTGTCGGACCTCAAGTCCCCTCGGCCTCGGACCTAGAGTCCCCTCAGCCTTGGACCTCAAGTCCCCTCAGCCTTGAACCTAGAGTCCCCTCGGCCTCAGACTTGGAGTCCCTTCTACGTCCAATTGCCACGTGGCCCACTAACCATCTGCAATTGCGCATGGCTGCTGCCCGTAACGGCGCATGCCTGATATGACTAGGCCCACCTATCACCTGCGATGCCACGCCTGATAGGTGATTCATGGTGCAAGACACCTCTCACATGCCCAGTGTCGGTTGCGACCTATCCATGTCAGCCTGGCCACCTGCCCGCTATCGGACAACAACACATCGCGATTAGCCACATTCTAAAAGTGGGAAAGGGGATCTTCGAACAGGTATAAGAACCCATACTCACAACGAGAAAGGGATCTAAACTCAAGCTCTCTAGCTATTTTCTATTAGCTCTTTCTTTACTATTCCTAAGTTGCTTACTTGAGTGTTGGAGGGTCCCTACTGGTGCGATCAATCTCCGGAGACTTCCTTGCAGGAGCACCTCAAGGAGGAGGATCTTCATTTTTCAGCGTTGGAGGAATGTGACTTGGCGGTAACAGATTGGCACGCCAGAAAAGGGGGAGATAGAGAAGAAAGCTTCGAACCAGTCAGCTACAGATCCTTCTTTCCCGAGTAGTCAAGATGGTGGTGACTCGTGCGCAGGAGGTTTCCACTAGCCACACCGAGAGGCATCGCCAGGGAGTTGATCCGTTGGAGGCTGATCTCCTTGCTCCCGAGGTTGGCATCCCCGCACTAACATCAGCACCACAGCAAGATGGTCGGATCGCTGCTCTCGCCATGCAAGTCCAATCACTGGTGGTAGTAGTCTAGGTTCTACAGCAGCAGTCAACAGCTGCACAACGGCAACCGAAGCCACCCTCATTTGTTCTGAGGGTGGTCAAACCGCCGTACTTCGCCCAAGCATCACTGTCGTGCTTCGCCCAAGCATCACCGTTGGGAGGCCTCTAAGAGGCCCTAGTCCTCTTCTCGCTACACTAGCGCTTCCCCTAAGTAACGGAATGGGAGGAAGGTGGAGCGCACCCATCTACATCGCTGTCACCCCTCTCCATCCTCGAAATCTTTCAGGGAGGGGTCCTTTGATGGCTGGATAGCTCGCCGGGCCGAGCGCTGGCTAGATGAATACAACCAGCGACTAGAGGAGCTCAGACGTAGGATCACCAACCCATCGAAGGCGGAGTATGATAGTCGTCCGCTGCTTCATGCCATATCATGGAGGAGCCAATTTTAACCCAGTTTTGTCTCCCTCAGCTAGACCCATACGATGGCACTACCGATCTTCTTGACCACCTAGAGAGCAATAAGGTCCTGATGCAATAATGATCTGACTCCCTACTTTGCATCGCCTTCCCCGCCACCCTGAGAAAGGTTGCCCAAGCTTGGTACTCCCGCTTGTTGCTGTGGAGTATCAATTCTTTTTGATAGCTGAAGAGGGCCTTCCTGGCCCATTTTGACACATGTCGAAAGATCCCACGAGTGGCGGATAGTTTATTCTCCATCCAGTAGAAGAGTGTTGAGTCTCTGCGGGACTTCGTCGCTCGATTCAAGAAAGCCCCCTCGAGGTCTACAACCTCGAGGACTCTATGGCCACTTTGGCCTTGAAGCGAGGGCTCTGCCCCTTCCGCTTTGCTTACTCCCTCAACAAGAAGCTATCCAGTTCTTACGCTGAGCTACTGAGCTTGGGCGCAGAAGTACATCCGAACTGATGAGGCCAACTACTTACGAAGCAAGGCGGATGGGAGTTCCAGCAAGAAGCAGGCCCATCTCGAGCCTACTGAGGCTCATCCCAGGAGGCCCGAGCCTCCCTGCCGACCAGACAACCAACCATGAGCACTCACTCCCAGGAAGGGACCTTATACTCCCTTGCTCACCCCGATACTCACATCCTGATGGAGATCAAGGGTGAGTCGTATCTCCAGCGCCCTCCTTCATTGAAGCCAAGAACCCCCCACAACAAAAACCTATACTGCCGCTTCCATCGGGGCCATGGCCATGACACTGAAGACTATCACCAGCTGAAGAAGGTGATTGAGGACCTCATCCAGTGTGGCTACCTAGGAAAGTTTGTTTAGAGAGGCAACCCGAGTGCACCCGGTCCATCAGCACCTTCGCCTTCTAAGGTCAGCATCGACAATGCTCCAACCGAGAAGACTATGGCCATGATTTTCTAGGGGGCAAGCGGCGCTTCCAAAAGGCCACGAGGGGATGAGCGACTAAACTCTGTAATTTTCTTTTCTAAAAGAGACCTAGAAGGGGTGGTTAACAAGAATGATGATAGCGTCGTTGTATCCATGATGATCGCAAAACATCCTGTAAAAAGAATTTTAGTTAACAGTGGGAGCTCAGTTGATGTTTTGAGTTACGATGTGTTTGTTCGAATGAACTTATCCCCTAGCTCCCTTCGACTTGTCACCACACCCTTGATGGGCTTCACTGGAGATTCTGTAAGGGTTGAGGGGGAGATCACTCTTTCTGTCACAGTCGGAACCCCACCGCATCAGAGCATGATTTTCATGAACTTCTTAGTTGTTTGGGTTCCCTTGGCCTAGAATGCCATCCTAGGGAGACCCGGTCTAAACCTTTTGGCCTATAATGCTACCACTTTGTTATCACATGGCCCTCAGCCCGTAGGAGCTAGCACCAGAGTCGCTCGACCCTTGAGACTTGGAGAGGAGAGGGGAGCTGGCCGAGCATCTACTGGCTTTCTTGCTGGGGGAGGACCCGATGAGGATGGTCCATATTGGAGCTCTACTCCTGGAGAAGGCATGCGAGCAGCTTCTCGCTTTTCTATGGGCCAACTCCGACGTCTTTGCAAGATCAGCGTCTGACATACCGGGTATACCCGAGGAGGTAATTATCCATCAGCTTAACATCAAACCAGGATGCCGGCCCATCCGGCAAAGGAAGAGGAGCTTCGCCCCTGACCGATAGAAGGCCATTAACGAAGTAGTTCACAAGCTAGTGGCTGCTGGCCACATATGAGAGGTCCACTACCCTGACTGGCTAGCCAACATCGTGATGGTTTGCAAGGCTAGCAGGAGCTGGAGGATGTGCATTGACTTTACTGACCTCAACAAGGCGTGCCCCAAAGATAGCTTTTCATTGCCTCGGATTGACCAACTGATGGACGTCACATCCGGTCACGAGACTCTCAGTTTCATGGATGCCTTGTCTACATACAACTAGATCAAGATGGACCCAACGGATGAGGAGGCTACTTCATTTGTTACCAAGAAGGGCATATACTGTTTACAAGGTAATGCCGTTCGGATTGAAGAACACTGGAGCCACCTATCAAAGGCTGATGAATAAGGTCTTTGAGGACCAGATCGGGTGCAACATGAAGGTGTATATGGATGACATGCTAACTAAGAGTATCTGTACCACTGACCATGTTGCTGACCTCACGGAGACCTTCAGCAATCTTCGTCAGTACCAAATGAGGCTAAACCTCTGCAAATGCGCTTTCGGAGTGACGACAGGCAAGTTCCTGGGCTTCATGGTAATGCAACGGAGGATCGAGGTAAACCCAAATAAGATCTGAGCCATCCTTGACATGAGGCCCCCGGCAAGCAAGAAGAAGGTGCAGCGCCTGACCAGAAGAGTAGCAGCCTTGAGTCATTTCTTATCCAAATCAGCAGAAAGGTGTCTGCCTTTCTTCAAAGTGCTGCGCAAGGTCAATGTCTTCGAGCAGATAAAGGAGTGTCAGAAAGCCTTCGAGAAGCTAAAAGAATTTTTATCCACTCCATCATTGCTATCCAAATCGAGGGATGGGGAAGAGCTCTTTCTCTACCTTGTAGCCTCCTTCGAGGACATTAGCTCCGTGCTTGTTTGCATGGATGCCAACGGGATGCAGAAGCAAGTTTACTACACCAGCAAGATGCTTCATGATGTGAAGATCGGGTATTCCAGGACTGAAAAGATCATCTTTTCTCTAATCGTCTTCGCTTAGCATTTTAGGCCTTATTTCCAAGCCCATCCAATTGTGGTGCTCACGGATCAGCCCCTTTGAACAGTACTATCCCATCCTGACACTTCCAATCGGCTAGCAAAGTGGGCGATGAAGATGGAGCAGTTCGACCTATCCATTTGGCCGAGGTCAGCAATGAAGTCCTAGATGCTAGCCGACTTCCTGGTCGAGTGTACATGGGCCAAGGGGCAGCCAGAGGAACCGCACTCAGAGTCCCCCATGGCGGAGGAAGCTAGAGAGGAGGACTGGATCCAGATGGTGCATCTAACTCCTAGGAGAGCGGAGCCGGGCTCATCCTCACGAGCCCTAAGGAGAGGCAGTGGAATATGCTCTCCATTTTTTTTCCGCCACCAACAACTAAGCGGAGTATGAAGCCTTGCTAGCGGGAATGAAGCTGGCTGGGGAGCACAGAGCAAGGCACCTCTAAGCCTTCACCGACTCTCAGCTTGTCTTCGGGCAAGTTGTGAAAGAGTATGAGACCTGAGATCCTACTATATCCCATTACCTGAGTAAGGTCTAATCCCAGACCCCCCTTTTTGCCTACTTTCGTGTCAGTTACATTCCTAGGGAAGATAATGCCAGAGCCAATGCACTGTCCCGTTTGACCACTTCGATCGACGAGACCTTGGAAAGAACGAACGTGGAGCATCTAGAGGTCTTAAGCATCGAACCCATAGAGAAGGCCCTACAGGTTGAGGAGAAACCCTCTTGAATGGACAGTTATATCCGGTACCTTACCGATGGTTCCCTCCCCGAAGACCCTGCTGAAGCCAGGCTGCTCAAGCGACGAGCCCCTAAGTTTTTTATAATGGACGGGAGACTCTACCGAAGGTCCTTCTCATACCTGGTCCTCAAGTGCGTTGGCCCCACAGAAGCTGATTACGTCCAGCGAGAAATCCATGAGGGCAATTGTGGAAGTCATCTGGGGGGCAGAGTGCTGGCATACAAAGCCCTGCACCAAGGATACTACTGGCTGATGATGAAGAAGGATGCCGTAGAGCTAGTTCGAAAGTGTGATAGCTGCCAACAACATGCCAACATCCAGCAGCAGCCGACCTCTCAACTGGGCCCCTTGGCGTCCCTCTAGCCTTTTGCTCAGTGGGGGATGAACATCCTGGGACCGTTTCCCTCAGCCTTTGGCCAGCGTAAGTTTCTTCTGGTAGCCGTCGACCACTTCACCAAATGGATCGAGGCTGAGGCACTAGCTAAAACACCAAAGGCAAGGTAAGATCCTTTTTCTGGAAGTCTATAATCTGTCAGTTCGGGCTACCGCATACCCTCGTCACCGACAATAGCCGGCAGTTTGACAATGCACCCTTCAAAGGATTCTACACTGAGCTGGGCATCCATTAGCAGTTCACCTCTATCGGTCACCCTCAAACCAACGGAGTGGCTGAGGTGACAAACCGCATCATCCTCCATGGACTCAGGGCATGGCTGGACAACTTCAAAGAAAAATGGGTAGAGGAACTCCCCAATGTGCTGTAGGCCTACCACACGATGCCGCAGGCTCCCACGAGGGAGACTTTCTTTAGCCTTGTATTTGAGTCCGAGGCTGTCATCCCTATGGAGATCAGTGTCCCAAGTCCCCGAACGGAGTCGTACGATGAGGAGGAAAACTCAAGCCAACTGTGAGCCAACCTTGACCTTGTGGAAGAGGTACATGACCGAGTGTGACTCTGGATGGCTGCCTACTGACAGCGAACCGCTAAGTATTACAATGCTCACGTCTACCCCAAAATGTTCTTGCCAGGAGATCTAGTCCTTAGACGGGCCAAAGTCTCAAAGCCAACGGAAGGAGGCAAGCTATCGCGAAATTGGGAAGGACCCTATCGAGTGACCGAAGCCCTCCACCATGGAGCATACCGAATCGAAGGACTAGATGGGAAGCCGCTCCCTCGAACCTGGAACTCTGACAACCTCCATCGGTACTACTAGTAACGTACCCCTTCTTTACATTGGGTTAGGTGTTTGCATTCCTTTGGAATCACCTGTCCCGTATTCTATACTAATAAAAATGTGTTCGAGTAACTTATCTTTTTAGCCAAAGCCCGACTCTGGTCGGTGCTCAAAGCCCGACTCCAGCTCGGCACTAAAGTCTGAGGCCATCTCGGCACTTCAAGACCGATGTATCGTCAGCTCCGAAAGCCCAACTCCAGCTCGGCACCAAAGCCCAAGGCCATCTCAGCACTTCAAGACCAATGTACCATCGGCTCCGAAAGCCCGACTCTAGTCGGCACTGAAAGATTGATGTACCATCAGCACTCAAGCCCGACTTCAGTCGGCACTGAAAACCCGAGGCCAGCTCGACACCAAAGCTCGATTTCGGTCAGCACTGAAAGCCCGAGGCTAGCTCAGCACCAAAGACCGATGTACCCTCAGCTTCGAAAGCCTAATTTCGATCGGCACTGAAAGCTCGAGACCAACTTGGCACCAAAGACCAATATACCATTGGCTCCGAAAGCCTGACTCCAGCTCGGCACCAAAGCCCGAGGCCATCTCGGTACTTCAAGACCAATGTACCATCGGCTTCGAAAGCCCGAGGCCATCTTGAAACTTCAAGACCGATGTACCATCGGCTCCAAAAGCCTGACTCCAACTCGGCACCAAAGCCTGAGACCATCTCGGCACTTTAAGACCGATGTACCATCAACTTCGAAAGCCCGAGGCCATCTCGGCACTTCAAGATCGATGTACCATCGGCTCTGAAAACCCAACTTTGGTCGACACTGAAAGACCGATGTACCATCGGCTCTGAAAGCCTGACTTCAGCTCGACACCAAAGCCCGAGGCCATCTTAACACTTCAAGACCGATGTACCATCGGTTTTGAAAGCCCAAGGCCATCTTGGCACTTTAAGATCGATGTACCATCAGCTCCGAAAGCCTAACTCTAGTCGACACTAAAAGACCAATGTACCATCGGTACTGAAGCCCGACTCCGATCGGCACTGAAAGCCCGAGGCCATCTCAGCACTTCAAGACCGATGTACCATCGGCT
This sequence comes from Calamus simplicifolius, assembly GCA_900491605.1. Classification (NCBI taxonomy): domain Eukaryota; kingdom Viridiplantae; phylum Streptophyta; class Magnoliopsida; order Arecales; family Arecaceae; genus Calamus; species Calamus simplicifolius. The sequence goes on along the minus strand of UESW01002004.1, from coordinate 142,863 downwards.
CTGAAAGTTTGACTCCGATCGACACTGAAAGCCCGAGACCAGCTCAGCACCAAGGCTCGATTCCTATCAGCACTGAAAGCTCAAGGCCATCTTGGTACTTCAAGATCGATGTACCATCAGCTTCGAAAGCTTGACTCCATTTAGCACTAAAAGCTTGAGGCTAGCTTGGCACCAAGGCCCGACTCCGGTCGGCACTGAAAGCTTGAGGCTAGCTCAACACCAAAGCCTGACTCTGATTGGCACTGAAAGCCTAAGGCCAGCTCGACACCAAAACCCGACTCCGATTGGCACTAAAAGCTGAGGCCAGCTCGACACCAAGGCCCGACTCCGGTCGGCACTGAAAGCTTGAGGCCAGCTCAACACCAAAGCCTGACTCTGATCGGCACTGAAAGCCCAAGGCCAGATCGGCACCAAGGCCCTGTCTCGGTCATCTTGAGGAGTACAAGGTTGACTTGATGCTGAGGAACGATCTCATACAGCTCTGGAGGCCCGACAGCAGCTTGGCGCTGCAGGCTTATTGAGAGGCTCACGCCTCTTTCAATCCCGGGTTCACCAAGGGAAGCTCCGAGGCTAGCCTCAGCTCCCCCACCAAGACCCGCACCTATAAAGCAACTAAGTTGAGGGTAAGGTCATGGCAAGTAGACTAACGCGATATTCCCTAGTGCCGATGCAGCCCTATCAAGGGTCCTACGACGACAAGTGGAAAGAAAAGCTAAGTATGACCCTCAGAAGATTGATTTCACAAAGAACACGGCTGATTTCAAAAGATTTTCATTACAAAATGCCAACCAAGTCAGACTTCAATACAGAAAAAGAAAGGAAAAATAAAGGAGGGATCAAGGCTCGGCCGCCGCAGGCCCGTCGTCAGCTGGAGGCTCATCAAGCACCTTGTCTGGCTCGATATCTGTGACATTGGGGAGATTGAGAACCCTAGCTACCCTCCTTGCAGTCCCGAAACCCCTGGAGATAGACGTCGACAGAGGCCTCGTCCAGTTCGTCCATGAAGCTGGTGGACTTGTAGAACTTGTCCATAGCTTCAGCAGCCCTCCTCTCGGCAGCAATGGCAGCAGCCTCCGCCCTGCGGGCTGTGGCCTCTCCCTTCGTAGCGTGGGAGTCAGCCCTCCTCGCCACCTCCTCGGCATGCGCCGCCCTCTCCTCAGCTGCCTGGACTTTGGTGGTGAGGGCATCGATGCGGAAGTCTTTGGCAGTGACGGCCCCCATGGAATTCCCCAGCTGGTTTAGGGCTGCCCGGGCGCGCTCGGCCTTAGCGGCCACTTGGCTGATGGCCTCCTCAAGCTCGGCGGCCCGGTCGGTCCTCGTTGCCTCCAGGGCCTCCTCCGTCCTCTCGGCTCGGGCCTGGGCCTTGGCAGCTTCCTGTCGGGCCTGGCAAAGGATGAGCTCCCCTTGTTTGATGACTCCCTCGTGGCCACCAAGGAATTCGCCGACTGCATTTAAGAGTGTGTTAGTACAAGCCAGTTGATGCCAAAAACTTAAGTCAAGCGAGGTACTTAACCGGATGAGTGCCACAAAGGCCTCCCTGAAGAAGGCTGAGGCCCCCAACTGGCTGAGCTCCTCTTGAAATCGGGCATAATGAGTTGTCAGATGAGCGCTCCGCCCGCGGCCGTGGTTCATCATGGAGGGCCGAGAGGGGATCGCCCCGACCTGCCTCCCTCAGCAACCTCAGCTGGCTCGGATGCAGCCGGTGCCAGGCTGGGAGCCGTGGATGCTTCCTCCATTGGCAGCCCTGCTACTGCCGAGGGGCCCTCGCCCGAGTTGGCTCTACCTTCGTCGTGTTGGCTCGGCGATCGGGACGGTGGGCTCTGCGGTGCCGTGGCCCCCTTGGTTCTTGCTCCTTCCGAGGGAGTGTCGGCCGTCAGGTCGATGGTGGGGCTAGCCGCTGGCTCTTCGCGTTCTGAGGGTGGAGACCGTGCTTGGGACTGGCTCGAGGCCTGGGTTCGTGGCCTCCCGCTTGGCCCCCCAATGTCCTCGTGGGCCTCTTCCTCTTTGTCATGGCCTTCCTGATAGCGTGAGCTGGGATCTTCTTCACTGCACAAGTCAACGAATAGAGTCAGTAAAAAAAAGAATATAATAGAAAGAAAACAGAAAAATAGGCTATGGGTTGCGGATTTGTAGCTGCTCACCACTGCGAGAGGAGACGCCTGCGAGTCCGAGGTTATCCTCTGATAGGAGTTGATTGCATCGGGGGATGTCGGCTGTCAGGAGTTGCCGAGCGCCTCCCTGTCCCCCAGGACCACCGATGAGTCCTTGTTTGGCCTCAAGACTGGGTCCCCCCACCTCAGTTTCACTCCCTCGAGATCGGCAAAAAAGAAATGGGATTTTCATCCCTTGACAGATGAAGGAAGGCCAAGTTTTAGGGCTCGACCGGGCCAAGGCTGGAATAGCCACGAACCTGACTATTGCTGGAGGGTATACAAGCAGCTATGGAAGAGGGAGATCATAGGCTCGATGCTATGGAAATGGCAGAGTACTAAGAAGCCACAGATGGTCCGAATGGAGTTCGGAACCAACTGGGTGGGCATCAGTGAGTAGCGATCAAGGAGGTTGAGGAAGAAGGGGTGATAGGGTAGGAGGAGACCTATCGTAAGGGAGACCTCGTAGATGGCAATTCTACCAGGCTGAGAGGAAACTACCCTATTGTCGGGAGTTGGAAGGAATAGTCCTATGTCGCTAGGAATCTGTAACGAGCCCTAATGTTAGCCAAATCTTGATCCGTTATCGTGGAGGCGTTCCCGATTGGGGATTCCACCCCTACCCTTGAGGAGGTGCCGGCGACCATCGGGTGACTCCTAGCAGGAGCCCGACCGACGACTCGTCGTTGAGAGAGAGGAACATGGTCCTCGAAGGGGGTGGGAGAAGAAGACCTGGAAGGCGCAGGAGACAAAGAGGCTCGAAGCCTCAAGGAGGAAATACTATCCTCGGAGCAGTAGAAGAAAACCATGATTGAGAAGAAGCCATAGAAAAGCTAGAAATGGAGTTGGAAATGATCGAAGGACTGACCTGGATCAAAAAGGAAGAGCAGCAGGAACAGGTTCTCGGGAGGAAGGTGAAGGTGGAAGAACTCCGGGAAGAAGATACTCTCTTAGAGGGGCAGAAGACAAGACTCGAAGCTTTCCCCCAACTTATCAGTTTCAAATCATCATGCCTGACCTAATCGGCCACGTGGACCCTTACCATAGGCGGTGTTGCCTCGGTAGGTGCTTGGCATGAGGGGTGCTCCGCCTTCGACCAATTGCAGGGCATCACTGACGTTAGCGCTATGATGGCAACAATGGCAATTTCTTTACGGGGGTTCCGAGAGGACAGCCCCATTTCGAGGCGAATTCCGTGGATCTGATGGTTGGTAGGCGGTGGTGCTTCAGTGCTTGAGCCACCCGCGCTAAGGAATTGATGCACCCAGGGACACATGCCCCCTTGCAGTTGGTGGAACATCGAGATCAGCCACCCGGGAGTGTATGCCCCTTTCATCTTGGAGGGGTGGGCCCGCATCATCTTAGAGGTGAGAGGGCATCTGATGTGGCTGAACAAGCCATGTTAGGGTTAACGAATGAGGCAGTTGATGGAACCCCCACCTCAGCCTCCGAGGCCCCCTCGGCCTCAGCCTCCGAGGTCCCCTCGGCCTCGGACCTGGAGTCCCCTCGGCCTTGGACCTCAAGTCCCCTCAGCCTTGGACTTAGAGTCCCCTCAGCCTCAGACCTAGAGTCCCCTCAGCCTCGCAGCTGGAGTCCTCTCGACTTCGAACTTCGTCCCTTATGCCTCCAGTTGCCACATGGCCCACTAATCATCTGCAACTGCGCATGGCTACTGTCTGTAACATCGCACGTCTGACACGACTAGGCCCACCTACCACCTATGGCACCGTGCCTGACAGGTGATCATGGTGCAAGATACTTCTGACATGCCCAGTGTCGGTTGCGACCTATCCATGTCAGCTTGGCCACCTGTACGCTACCGAACAACAATATATCGGGATTGGCCACCTTCTAAAAGAGGAAAAGGGGATCTTCGAACAGGTATAAGAACCCACACTCACAACAAGGAAGGGATCTGAACTCAAGTTCTCTAGCTATTTCTATTAGCTCTCTTTCTTCACTGTTCCCAAGTCGCTTACTTGAGCATCGGAGGGTCCCCACTGGTGCGACCGATTTTTAGGGACTTCCTTGCAAGAGCACCTCAAGGAGGAGGATCTCTATTTTTCGGCGTTGGAGGAATGTAACATGATGGCAATAGCCCCAATAAGCTTATGGAAGGCTATGATGTTTCATAAAGTCAACTTAGAACATTGAAACAAGGTTCTGATTTTCGCATTTATGATTATGGCTTTACATCAACGAACATAAAATTGACATATAAGGTCACAAAGAGAGAGATTTCCTGTGATCTTAAAAAAGTTGACATACATATGATTTCTTAGCTTCTTCATCTGAATATGTCACTACAAGAAAAAGGATTATTTGTGGCGAACTTATTACGACGGCAAATTTTGTTGTTATAGGTTCACTTATTATGGTGAAATTAAAATTATATTCATCGTAATACATATTTGTTATGGCGAAATAATATTTCACGTAATATCTCTATTTATAACGGTGAAATCAATTTTGCCGTTATAGATAGCATTTTTATTTAAGAAAATAATTATTTTAATTCAAGTTATTATGGCAAACTGAATTTCACCGTACTATCACTATTTATAATGGCAAAATCAGATTTCACCGTTATAGATAGAATTTTTATTTAAAATAATAATTATTTTAATTCAGATTATTACGGTGAAACTAAATTTCGCCGTACTATCTCTATTTATAACGACGTAATCTGATTTTGCCATTATAGATAGCATTTTTATTTAAAAAATTAATTATTTTAATTAAAGTTATTATGGCGAAACTATATTTCGCTGCACTATCACTATTTATAATGGCAAAATCATATTTCGCCTTATAGATAGAATTTTTATTTAAGAAAATAATTATTTTAATTCAAGTTATTACGGTGAAACTAAATTTCGTCGTACTATCAGTATTTATAACGGCAAAATCAAATTTTGCCATTATAGATAGAATTTTTATTTAAAAAAATAATTATTTTAATTCATGTTATTATGGTGAAACTAAATTTTACCGTACTATCTCTATTTATAACGATGTAATCTGATTTCGCTGTTATAGATAGCATTTTTATTTTAAAAAATGATTATTTTAATTAAAGTTATTACGGTGAAACTATATTTCACCATACTATCACTATTTATAATGGCAAAATCATAATAATAATAATCTTTCATATAGCTTTCCTAATTTCCACTTTATCTTGATTTTGCATTTTATTAATCAATAAATAGAACTATTGACCATGTTAGTTTCATAAAAACAACTATTGAAATTGAAGTTTTATTCACTCTATATTGTTGTTGGGATGCTAATACTTACAAGTTGTTTTCTATGATCTTTTTGTGTAACAAAAGATTCTTAAAGCCTAATATAAGGGACTCTTCAGACATATACCTCAAGCAAAAGTGCAAGCTCTCAAGGAAAGTTTTCCATCCAAACTCTATGAGCATTAGATTGGACTACAAGGTTTGTTATAAGCAACTTGATTGCCATCACGAAAGGTGTGTCTACAAGAGAAACAAGGAATAGATGGAACAACAAAATAAATTTCTTAAATTAGTGGATAAAAGCAATTAGATTAACCATTGATCTAACAAATGCCTGTCATCCTTTAATAGAGGTAGCAGAGATTTGATTCAACCCACCAACTTAACCATAACCCACCCTCCCAAAAAAATAGGGTTAGGGTATTTTTTTCTAACTTGAACCTAAATAATCCAAAAAATTTTGGATCGGTTCATGAGTATCCCAAAATGATCTAAAAATGATAATTTTTAGAAAATGCATACGTTTTGATCATCATTCATTATTAGTTATTTGAATATAAAGATAAGATATATTTTTAATTTTAATTGTTTTAAATTAGATTATTATATATATATAGTATTATATAATTTATGAATTATCAATAAGATTGTTTACATGATTAATATTTTAATAATTTTATCTTTTTTAATATGGAATGTATTTGATGCTAATGAGACTCAACAAATGATGGATTAGAAGTACATATCTTAAGTTGACTGTTGTTGAATGATCAACTTCAACCACCCTTGACGAGGAGATGAAAAAGTATAATCAGTAGGAATAGTATCTTCAACTTTCTATACCCTGCCCCATCAAGCAATAATTTTAGCCATCATCCTTAACCTCGCTTTGTTTTCCCAACTTTATTCCTTTTATTTTGTTTTTAAATTATATTTGAAAAACACCCTCCAAAAATATTTAGAAAACCTTTAGAATGTTTAAAAACTTTAAACTATTTGAAAATATAGATTCATGGCAGGTTTGGGATGGTAGGGAGTATATGCACCAACTCCTCCCCGATCTCAATTGCAAGGTCTTTGATTTTTTTCAAAACTCACTCTAAACTCAATCAAAGCTTGAAGGCCCTACTTTGATCTAGGCAAGTGGGGTTGTGTCCTCATCAAGTCAGGATAAAATTTTCACTCACAAGAATTAGGCATAAATTTACTTTTTTTTAATTTATGGTATTAAGTATATTTATAATATTTTCTTATTTCATTTGTAATCTTATTGATAATTTGATGTTGATATTTGTTTAAAATTTTAAAATACACTTTTATATACTATTACTTAATTATATTATCTTAATATTTTTATAAGTTTATAACTATTATTTCTCTTAGTATATATTCATGCTATAATTTTATGTGTGGCTACTCTAATCTTTAGAGTAGCAAATGGATGAGAAAAAAAAGATTGAATTGATCATTGAAAAGAATACATAACTCTATTATGATGATTTTTAGAAGTCATCGTAATAGAACAAAAAAAATTTATAAATATCTCATCTTATTACGGCGATAATGATTTGTCGTAATACGTATATCTATTACAGCAAAAATAAAACTTCACCATAATAAAAAAAAGATTATAAAAAAAACAACTTATTACGATGACGTTTTATTTTTGCCATAATAAATAATTCTACTACGATGACTTTTATATCTCGTCGTAAGAGAAAAAAAAAACTTTCCCAGATTTTTACTGTGAAAAATGTTTTTATAAAATTTTATCATGGTGAAAGTTTACTTTCGCCGTAATAGAGAAAAAAAAGATTGTATAAAAAAATAATTATTATGGCGATGTTTTATTTTCACCGTAATAAATAACTCTACTACAATGACTTTTATATCTCGTCGTAAGACAAAAAACTTTCCCAACTTTTTATGGTGAAAAATGTTTTATAAAATTTTTATCACGACGAATGTAAACTTTCACCGTAGAACATAACAAAAAAAATTTAATAAAAAAATTGCATCGCGTTACGGTGAAAATATATTTCATCGTAATATGTAACCTTATTACGACGATGGTAAGACGTCATCGTAATAAAACAAAAAAAGATTTTTGTCAAAGAGTACATTTTTTTTCAAAAAAAGATACAAAATTGTCAAAGAGTACATTTTCTTCTTAAATTTTTTTTAAAAAATTAATTCCACTGTAATATCTTGAATTAAACTAATTTTTTTTACAAAAACTCTATCTATAATGGCGAAATAATATTTTGCCGTTATAAATAGAGATATTACGGTAAATTTTTAATGTTGCCATAATAACTTTAATTAAAATAATTTTTTTAAAAATAAAAATGCTATCTATAATGGCGAAATCATATTTCTCCATTATAAGTAGAGATAGTACGGTGAAATTTAGTTTTGCCATAATAACGTAAATTAAAATAATTAATTTTTTAAATAAAAATTCTATCTATAACGGTGAAATTTGATTTCGCCGTTATAAATAGTGATAGTATGGTGAAATTTAGTTTTGCCATAATAACTTGAATTAAAATAATTATTTTCTTAAATAAAAATTCTATCTATAACGGTGAAATATAATTTTGCCATTATAAGTAGTGATAGTACAAAAAATATAGTTTTGCCGTAATAATTTTAATTAAAATAATTATTTTTTAAAATAAAAATGCTATCTAAAATGGTGAAATTATATTTTGCCATTATAAATAGAGATAGTACGACAAAATTTAGTTTCGCTATAATAACATGAATTAAAATAATTATTTTCTAAAATAAAACTTCTATCTATAACGATGAAATCTGATTTTGCCATTATAAATAGTGATTGTACGGTGAAATTCAGTTTTGCCATAATAACTTGAATTAAAATAATTATTTTCTTAAAAAAATTCTATCTATAATGGCAAAGTATGATTTTGGCATTATAAATAGTGATAGTACGGTGAAATATAGTTTCATCGTAATAACTTTAATTAAAATAATTAATTTTTTAAATGAAAATGCTATCTATAACGACGAAATCTGATTTCGCTGTTATAAATATAGATAGTATGGTAAAATTTAGTTTCACCTAATAATGTGAATTAAAATAATTACTTTTTTAAATAAAAATTCTATCTATAACGACGAATCTGATTTCACTGTTATAAATAGTGATAGTACAGCAAAATTCAGTTTCATCATAATGACTTAAATTAAAATAATAATTTTTTAAATTAAAAATTTTATCTATAACGGTGAAATATGATTTCATCGTTATAAATAGTGATAGTATGATGAAATATAGTTTCGCCATAATAACTTTAATTAAAATAATTATTTTTTAAATAAAAATACTATCTATAATGGTGAAATCAGATTACGCTGTAATAATAGAGATAGTACGGTGAAATTTAGTTTTGCCATAATAACGTGAATTAAATAATTATTTTTTTAAATAAAAATTCTATCTATAATGGCAAAATCTGATTTCACCGTTACAAAAAGTGATTGTACGGCGAAATTCAGTTTCACCGTAATAACTTGAATTAAAATAATTATTTTCTTAAATAAAAATTCTATCTATAACGATGAAATATAATTTTGTCGTTATAAATAGTGATAGTACGATAAAATATAGTTTTATCGTAATAACTTTAATTAAAATAATTAATTTTTTAAATAAAATACTATCTATAACGGAGAAATAAGATTATGCCATTATATTAATTAAAATAATTATTATTTTAAAAAAAATTCTATCTATAACGTGAAATCTGATTTTGCCGTTATAAATAGTGATAGTATGGCAAAATTCAGTTCTCCGTAATAGCTTGAATTAAAATAATATTTTTTTAAATAAATGCTATCTATAACGGTGAAAATTGATATTTTTGTTATAAATAAAGATATTATGGTAAAATATTTCACCATAACAAATATGTATTACGACGAATATAATTTTAATCTCGCCATAAGTGAACCTATAACAACGAAATATGCCATCGTAATAAGTTCGCCATAAATAATCCTTTTTGATGTAGTGTTAGCGATCCTTCATTTTCTACTTCAAGAAATTAGGTGGTTAAAAGAGAATTAGCTCCCTTTAGCCTCAATTTACATCATACATATATATATATATTAGAAAAGTTTAAGTGACAATTGAAATGTTCTATCCTATTAAATGTCTCCATTTCTTTGACTTCCTTTTCTTTTATGTATAATATTTGTTTATTTTATAACCCACTTCTTAGTGATCCTTTATTTTCTACTTCAATAAATTAGGTGGCTAAAAGAGAATCAGCTCCCTTTAGCCTCCATTTACATTACAATATATAGCTATATCACAGTAATATTACAAAAAATTATTTGTAAAATGAAATAAGTTAGTAACGTACAATAATTGCAAGTCAGCACTAAAAGAAAAAAAAATCTAACTAAATTAAAAAAAAAATCTCTCTCTCCCTCTTTTGGGATGATGGCATGGGATGTCATTTTGTGCGCACAAAAAAAGTCTTCATATCACATGGCATGAGGAAATTTATGTAGGCTGTATGAATTGTCGCCCCAACTTTCTTTGTACACCGAACTGGCGTCTCACAGTATCTCTTTTTTCTTAATTAATTCTTTTGTTTGATCCCACTAGTCTTGCCAGCTCACTCCATGCACATTCCATTCCCAAAACCCCGCCCATTACTTGGCCAGCTTAGTTTTCAGCCGACTCTAAATTTGTTACCTCACATGGGAAGGCTAAATATGAGCTAGCATTTGAAAGCGGGTTCAATTAGGTCACCGGGTCAAGCTTTGTTGCCATCTCTACTCCCTTCGTAACGAAATATTGCTTTAACTTCACTTACTCCCCAAGATACGAACAAATTACCAACACGTTTTCGTGACTTCGTCTCTTCATATTTCCATGAGAGAGGGAGGAGAGAGGTGTCTTTTTTCTTTTTTCTTAAATTAAAAAAAAGGGTGTAGTACCCTGTTCAAACGAACCAGATTTGGTTCAGATGAATCAGGCTTGGTTCAGATGAACCAAGCTCCTAACTGTTGGGTTCCCCAGAGTGACGCTTCGCTCCAAGCGAAGCGTTTAGTCTTCCGGGAAACCTCCGATCCGAAGCGCTGCTCAGGTGATTAAATAGGAAGGAGGAGGACTCCTTCCTTCACGCTAGCGCGCTCCATCCATCAGGTAATCCCCTGCCACTCAGAGAGAGCCTGAGAGAGAAATAGCCGGGTAGAGAGAGAAAAAGAGAACGAAGAGAGAGAGAGAGCAGAGAGAGAGCGTGAAAGAGAGACGCGAGAGAGACGGAGAGAAGGTGTTGCCGATCGATCCATTGGTTCAGGCCGGCAGTGTGCTCGCCGCCTCACCGGGCCTGAGAATTGGCCGGCGACCCCGGCACCGGGGGAGGTGTCCGGCGGGGGGTGGTGGGGAGAGAGAGAGAGAGAGGGCCAATCGGCCCTTCTCTCGCACGGTGGCCGATTTCGGCTTCCGCCGGTTGGTTCGGGCCCGGCAGCGTGCTCGCCGCCTCGCCGGGCCCGAGCTTTGGCTTGTCGCCTTCACCGGCGCCGGGCGTGCGTCCGGTGGAGGTCCGGCCGGCCAAGGTGGCCGGCCGTGCTGCCGGCACAGCACCGTGACGCGCGGGTGAGTGGAAGAAGAAGTGACAAATTGAGGGAGAGAGAGGAGGTTTGGCGGCCGGCCGCGGCGGCGGTCGGCGCTGGCCCGGCCACCGGCGGCCGGGCTGCCCTCAATTTGGCCGGCGGTGGCCCCGGCCGCCGGCTAAGTTCCCGTCCCCTGTTCGGTGAAACAGGGGATCGGGTGGAATGGGTTGAACCGGGCCGGCCGGTTCAGGCCTTTTGGGCCGTGCAGCGAACTGATTTTGGGCTCCGTAACGGGCCGGGATTAGCAAAATATTTATATGGCTAGAATCTGGGTGAATTCTAGTTTCTTGGGGTATTTTTACTTTCCCAATTGGGCATATATAGTGGGAGATATTCGAGCCCAAAGTAGGGCCCGTGAACTAGTTTGGGTAGAAATTCTAAGGGATATTTTAATATTCTTTGCTAATAAATTAATTGTATAAATGATCCTGTAGGTGCTCAGACATCTGACTAGCTGCATATATACCTGTTGGATAGCGTACTAAGGTAAGTAAGCCAGTTATTAGTATTTAATAAATTATTCATTTATGAATATTTAAATTGTGAATTGTGATATGAAGAATTGTTATTGGCTAAATTGTAAGTAGATGAATATTATGAATACATGGCTGTTTATGTGCTATGATGTCATGTGTGGATGCTATGCATGAGAGATGCAGTTATTATGACATTGATGTGATATTACATGCAATTGTTCAGTAAGTATAATCCACTGTTTATGCAATATATAGTTGTTATTGATATGATGAGTGCATGTGATGTGAGGTACTGTTATGCATCGCCGCGGTTCTCCTTTATCATGTCATACCACACACACGTCTAGAGGACGTGTTCTGCTTGTTTATGCCACCTACACATCTAGAGGATGTGTTCTGCTTGTTTATGCCACCTACACGTCTAGAGGACGTGTTCTGCTTGTTTATGCCATCACACATCTAGAGGAGTGTTCTGCTTGGGTTCGAGATGGCATCACGCATCTAGAGGATGTGTTCTGAGTTCTATGAGGTGGCATCACACATCTAGAGGATGTATTCTTCTTGGTTCGAGGTGGCATCACACATATAGAGTATGTGTTCTGGTGGATTTGACATGGCGTGACCCTGGTATCTGGACCCTTTCAGTAGGGGGATGCATGTTGGTACACTATTGAGATATTGCAGGGTCATGGGTCACATTTACAGTTACCATTGAGAGTATAAACAGTGGGTTTACTTACATTGCATGTTTGAGTATTTGTGGAATGTTTAAGCATGCAAATTATTTATGTGCTTATTGATTCTATGTTATGATTTGACTGTATAACGTGGCTTACTTATTGAGTGTAAGCTCATAAAATCTTACAATGTTTTTGTCAGAGCCACGAGGTTGAAGATGGATTGGTGGGGTGATGGATCTTCTATTAAATAAAACAAGACCATTATCTTGTTGTAACCCCAGTATTACATATGTGTAGGGCTTGATGCCCAGATTTATTATTGTGGTGTGTAAGGGTGTTAGCCCAAAACTTTTAGTATTGTATTTGACTTGGTTTTATATATAATGGTGTTATATGTTAAAAATTTTGTGATGCCATGCATGCCCGGCACGCGGCGGGTTGTCACCCTAGCCCGATATTTGGACCTGGGGCATGACAGCTTTAGTGGTATCAGAGCTCAGATTATGACCCTAGGGACACGGACATATTGACATGATAACACGTAGTGAACATATTTGGATGACATTATACTTAGAGAAACCTGACACTTTAGCTTATGATGATATTAACCACATCTAATTTAATAGGAATAGTTATGGCTAGCCGTACTAGGAGCCAACAGTATGAGGAGACTCTCGGCCGGTAATACTGATCAGTCGGTAGGTCAAGGAACTACTGGAGGTACGACCCCTGCCAACCCAGTAGGAACTGAGCACCAGCGATTCCAGTCCGAGATGCTTCAAGCTCTCTCGGGTATGGCGCAGTCTATGCAGGACATGCAGCATCAGAGTACGTAGCGGAAGCGTGGTGGGCCCATAACCCGCAGGACCCAGGTTATGATCTTAGGGACATATGCATAATGACACTCTAGGCAAAATACTTGGATGACATTGAGACAATTACGACTTTCAAGGAATTTCAGGAAATTATGCTTTGGAAGCTTGAAATTTAAAGTTTATCAAGAATTACAAGTTTGATAGAAATTGAGAATGAACCATCGCAAGCCAATAATATTATGTGGACTCCCTGGGTGGTAGCCTTGATCAGTAGGGAGGTCAAGGGGCTTCTAGAGGTTTTAGCTCCATTAAACTTGTTGGAAATGATTCGTAACAGTTTCAGACCTTTAAATAATATGGAAGATGAAATTTTAATTGGATATGTAATAAAAGACTGATAAATATATAATAAACATAGTAGTAAAAATTACAATTAATGACTAATATGACTAAGATAACACCATTATGTCCATATTGCAATTGAGTTGATATGTGGATTTGGAGTTAGTAAATCTAATTTGAATGTGGATGTATATAATAAATTTTTATTTGTAGAACTTACATTGTTGATATTGTAAGTTTAAGATTATGAGCTAATCTGCTGGTTATATGGATGATTAATATTGATGATATTTTGGGAATGAAATAGTTAACTACATATTTTTGATCAATTACAATTGAGTACTTTTTGAATTTGAGTCTGGATGGATAAGTATATAGAGTGAATTTTACTAAAGAACTTTTATTATGGATATTGCATGTTCAAAACTAATTGTTAATTTGCTAGATGTGGAGATGGTTGATATTGATGCTAATGAAATAGTTGATTGCATATTATATCTTGAAGGACCATTTAGGAAGAATATAAAATTTTAAATTTGAGATAATTACTGTTTAAGTTATTGAGAGCAGTAGACTCTATTAATCTTTAGAACTGATTTTGGCTATAAATGATCAAATATTTTGATGGTAGAAAGTGAAAGATTTTAGCAGTAATAAGAATAAGATAAATTTCACTGATAAAGAATTTCATGGGAATTTTCATCTGTTAATAGATTTCTAAATCAAGATATCTATTCATTAAATTATCGTGCATATTTATTGTGCCTTTCTTCATAGTTCCTAAGGAGATATCTTTCTCTAGGATGGATAAATTATCAATCATCCATAAGTGGCATAATTATTGTTAAGAAAATAGGAGGGAGGTGATTTTATTTTTGATTATTATCAGTTATGGATTATGGTTAACGGTACATCTATTATCACTTTCAAGTCATAGAGAGATTACTATAATTTTCAATTATGTCTTTCGAATGGTAAGTGCATTTTCAATCTTGATTGACCTTATAAGTCTTGTATCCATCTGAGCTAGATTAGTGAAGTCACTTTGAGATATTGAAGGGTTTAAATTAGTTGGTCATGTTATGGCATGGGACATTGCATAATCTATAGATGATTTTGATAATCATTGGTAACGAAATAATCGATTCAAGAATTTGAATCATTTAAATTGCATTATTTATTGAGGATATACTGACCTATTCATGAGAAATTGATTGGTTATGGTGGTATTATTGATAATTATGAAGGAGATAAAATAATTATACTGATGATTAATGATGGCACTATTATTCAAAGAAATTAAATTAGTTGATTATGATAATTATGGAAAATATCCTAAATGATTGGCATAATGTTCATTGATGTTAGCTTGAAGTATTCAAGAGTGAAACCTAGTATGTTATGATGACTGAAATAAGTATCGTAATGCTTAATGGCACATTCAACTATATATGAATTGAGAGAGCATTGGAAGAAAACTATCTTATATTTAATTCAAAAGAACTTGAAATTGTCTTATCTAGGAATTAACAGTAATTGATATATGTTATTAACCTTAAGAATGGATGACATAATACATATGATGGACCCTATGATATTTATGATGATTGTGTTGTGAGAAGTTAAGGTATTTAAAAAAAATATAAAAAAAGGGCAGGAAAGAAATACTTCTTAAGGAATTCAATTTTATTTGGTAGAAAGATCAAATTAATTTTGAAAGTTGGACATGTCATTTGGGTACTTGGGAATGAAATAAAAGTTTGCTAGTAAGTATCTTTAATAGTACAAAATTTGTGGACATTTAATTTCGAGGATGAAATTTTAGTGAGATAAAGATGTTAATATTTGTTTTTAGTTTAATGGTAAACTGCGTAAATTGAGTCTGAACCCATTTGTCTCACCCTTCTAATTTGATGATGTTTTCATAAGGCTTAGTGAATTAAGCTGAATTTCTGTCCAGCCTTACACCCTCAAATAGATGGACAATTTGCAGGAACCAATTAGATTTTAGATGATATACTGCAAGCTTGTGTAGTGGATTTAGAAAGTGCTTGGTATAGCTTCTTACCCTTAGTGAAATTGCTTATTTATTGATTACCAAGCCAATATTCAAATGGATTCATTTCAATTGTCTATGATATAAGGTGTGGATTCCCTTCATATTGAGATGAGGTGAGAGAGAGACAATTTTGGACTGAGCTGGTATAGCAACTACGAAAAGTATCGTTAATTAAAGCAGCTTCATGTAGCTCTGAGTCAATAGAAAAGTTATGTTGATGTCAAAAAGAAAGATTTTAAATTTCAGATTGAAAATCATTTGGAAGTTTTACTAATCAATGATATGATGAGAATTGTGTTAGAGGTGATTTGAGCCACAATACATTGGGCCATTTGAGATTTTGATCAAAATAAAGGAGGTGGCTTATAACTTAGCACTATCTTCATTACTCTTTGGGGTGTTCAATGTGCTTCATATCTTTATGACTGAGGAGGTGTAGTTTAAACCCCCGTTATGTGTTAGAACTTGAACCAATTTAGCTTAAGAAAGAATTGACCTATGAAGATTATTTTGTGCACATTGTGGACCGCAAGGATTAAGTTATGAGATGGTGTAGTATTCCTTATGATATGGAGTTGGGGAGGTTGCATACAGCCTAGCACTGCCCCCGATCTTATTTGGAGTTCACAATGTATTCCATGTATCTATGCTGAGGAAATATGTTTCAGACCCCAGTCATGTTATAGCTTATGAGCCTATTCAATTGAGGAAGGATTTACCATATGAGGAACATCCTGTGCATATCGTGGACCGCAAGGATCAGATTCTGAGGCTACTTCGGAGCTTGAGGAAGAAATTAAATGTATCCACAATTAATTGAAGGCAAATTATCCATTTAAGATTGTTGACTTTTGAAATTTATAGTATACCAATTTCGAGGCCGAAATTTTTATAAGGAGGGGAGAATGTAGTACCCGGTTCAAACGAACCAGATTTGGTTCAAACGAACCAGATTTGGTTCAGATGAACCAGACTTGGTTAAGATGAACCAAGCTCCTAACTGTTGGGTTCCCCAGAGTGACGCTTCGCTCCAAGCGAAGCGTTTAGTCTTTCGGGAAACCCTGATCCGAAGCGCTGCTCAGGTGATTAAATAGGAAGGAGGAGGACTCCTTCCTTCACGCTGGCGTGCTCCATCCATCAGGTAATCCCCTACCACTCAGAGAGAGCCTGAGAGAGAAATAGCCGGGTAGAGAGAGAAAAGAGAACGAAGAGAGAGAGAGAGAGAGACAGCATGAAAGAGAGAGAGCGTGAGAAAGAGAGACGCAGAGGGAGACAGAGACGGAGAGAAGGTGTTGCAGGTCGATCCATTGGTTCAGGCCCGGCGGCGTGCTCTCCGCCTCGCCGGGCCTGAGAATTGGCCGGTGACCCCGCCGGCACCGGGGGAGGTGTCCGGCGGGGTGGTGGTGGAGAGAGAGAGAGAGAGGGCCAATTGGCCCTTCTCTCGCGCGGTGGCTGGTTGGTTCGGGCCCGGCGGCGTGCTCGCCGCCTTGCCGGGCCCGAGCTTTGGCCTGTCGCCTCCACCGGCGCCGGGCGTGCGTCCGGTGGAGGTCCAGCCGGCCAAGGTGGCCGGCCGTGCCACCGGCACAGCACCATGCCGCGCGGGTGAGTGGAAGAAGAAGTGACAAATTGAGGGAGAGAGAGGAGGTTTGGCGGTCGGCCGCGGCGGCGGCCGGCTCTGGCCCGGCCACCGGCGGCCGGGCCGCCCTCAATTTGGCCGGCGGTAGCCCCGACCGCTGGCTAAGTTCCCGTCCCCTGTTCGGTGAAACAGCGGATCGGGTGGAATGGGTTGAACCGAGCCGGCCGGTTCAGGGCCTTTTGGGCCGTGCAGCGAACTGATTTTGGGCTGGATTTTGGGCCCCATAACCGGTCGAGATTAGCAAAATATTTATATGGCTAGAATCTGGGTGAATTCTAGTTTCTTGGGGTATTTTTACTTTCCCAATTGGGCATGTATAGTGGGAGATATTCGAGCCCAAAGTAGGGCCCATGAACTAGTTTGGGTAGAAATTCTAAGGGACATTTTAATATTCTTTGCTAATAAATTAATTGTGTAAATGATCCTGTAGGTGCTCAGACATCTGATTAGCTGCATATATACCTGTTGGATAGCGTACTAGGTAAGTAAGCTAGTTATCAGTATTTAATAAATTATTCATTATATGAATGTTTAAATTGTGAATTGTGATATGAAGAATTGTTATTGGCTAAATTGTAAGTAGATGAATATTATGAATACATGGCTGTTATGTGCTATGATGTCATGTGTGGATGCTATGCATGAGAGATGCAGTTATTATGACATTGATGTGATATATTACATGCAATTGTTCAGTAAGTATAATCCATTGTTTATGCAATATATAGTTGTTATTGATATGATGAGTGCATGTGTGTGAGGTACTGTTATGCGTCGCCGCGGTTCTCCTTTATCATGTCATACCACACACACGTCTAGAGGACGTGTTCTGCTTGTTTATGCCACCTACACGTCTAGAGGATGTGTTCTGCTTGTTTATGCCACCTACACGTCTAGAGGACGTGTTCTGCTTGTTTATGCCATCACACATCTAGAGGATGTGTTCTGCTTGGGTTCGAGATGGCATCACGCATCTAGAGGATGTGTTTTGAGTTCTATGAGGTGGCATCACACATCTAGAGGATGTGTTCTGCTTGGTTCGAGGTGGCATCACACATATAGAGTATGTGTTCTGGTGGATTTTGACATGGCGTGACCCTGGTATCTTGACCCTTTCAGTACGGGGATGCCTGTTGGTACACTATTGAGATATTGTAGGGCCGTGGGTCACATTTACAGTTACCATTGAGAGTATAAACAGTGGGTTTACTTACATTGCTGTTTGAGTATTTGTGGAATGTTTAAGCATGCAAATTATTTATGTGCTTATTGATTTCTATGCTATGATTTGACTGTATAACGTGGCTTACTTATTGAGTGTAAGCTCATAAAAATCTTATAATGTTTTTGTCAGAGCCACGAGGTTGAAGATGGATTGGTGGGGTGATGGATCTTCTATTAAATAAAACAAGACCATTATCTTGTTGTAACCCCAGTATTACATATGTGTAGGGCTTGATGCCCAGACTTTATTATTGTGGTGTGTAAGGGTGTTAGCCCAAAACTTTTAGTATTGTATTTGACTTGGTTTTATATATAATGGTGTTATATGTTAAAAATTTTGTGACGCCTTGCGTGCCCGGCACGTGGCGGGTTGTCACCCTAGCCCGATATTTGGACCTAGGGCGTGACAAAGGGTCTTCTCCCCTTTGGCCAGCCTGCGTACGGGGCAGATGCTACCGCGAGCACATGAGGTACTCAAGCAAGCAACTATGGTTGAAGTCTTAAGCTATTGCTTATTTCAATTAACAAACCTTGAACTAGTATGAAAGAGAATGGTACGCTCCACCCTTCTCACCCTATAAATACCCACACCCTGCAACAACACAGCCCATCACAAACACCTACCAAACTCTCTAAATTTTAAGCACTGAATCCACTCCGGCAAGTGCCCAGTAGACGCCCTTAAGCTCGGCGTGCGTGCCAACGTCCTCGGTGGCCTCCTCAACGTCACGATCGGCACGCCGCCGAAGGAACCATGCTGCTCTTTGTTATCAGGCCTCTATACGGCCATCAAGGCTAACATTCTTGGCATAAACCTCAACCTGCCAGTCAATCTTAGCCTTCTTGTTAACTACTGTGGCAACAAGGTGCCTCCCGGCTTCCAATGCGCTTAGTCCTCCTATTTTCCTTCTATGTTATGCTTGCTTTCTCTTATTTCACGTCTATGTGGTTGTGTTGTCATCTAACGAATTATTCCCGTACGTGTTACGTGCGATTGCTCGCGTGTAATAAGCCTGATGGAGGCTTTTTCTATCCGCTCAAGTTCAACATTTATGTAATCAACTTTTGAGTTGTATCTTTCATGCATGCAATGTGGATTTGAGTGGTGCATGAATTTTAAATATTTGTGTTATTATAAAATAAAACGTCAAAATGGTTGAGTGATGCATGGTGATACGGTCAGCCGATTTCTTTGGGTGATATTATTTTTTGCACGATTTCCAAAAATGATGTGACAGTTGAACCCAGCACCAGCCTCCAGCACCAGCCTCTAGCGTCGGCCCCCAGCGCTAGCCTTTGGCTCCGGCCTCCAGCGTCAGACTCCAGTGCCGGCCTCTAGCGTCGGCCCTCAGCGCTGGCCTTTGGCTCCTGCCTCCAGCGTTGGACTCCAGCGCCGGCCTCCAACGCCGGCCTCTAGCGTCGGCCCCCAGCGTCGGCCTTCAGCGATGGCTTTTGGCTCCGGCCTTTGGCTACGGCCTCCAGCGCCAGCCTCCAGCGCCGGCCTCTAGCGTCGGCCCCCAGCGCTGGCCTTTGGTTCCGGCCTCCAGCGTCGGCCTTCAGCGATGGCCCTTGGCTCCGGCCTTTGGCTACGGCCTCCAGCGCCGGCCTCCAAGGCCGGCACCTTCAAGGCCGGCACCTCCAAGACCGGCACCTCCAAGACCGGCACCTCCAAGGCCGGCACCTCGAAGACAGGCACCTCCAAGCTGCCAAGCTCCCTCGCCGTTAACAGTGCCATGCAAGTGAATAGAGTCTTGTCCGTGAACAGTGCCATGCAAGCCCATCCAAGGGCATGAGCAGGGCCATGCAAGCACTCCATACTCGACACTACGAGGGACAGCTGGCTTTAACTCAACATCATCCTTCTCCCCCCAACGGCTATACCTTGGGACCCGCATGACCCACGAGATGAGAAATTGTGAGTCCAATATCACACGGTCCGGCGCACTCCGCCCATCTCGGTCTCGGCGTCGGTCTCGGCATCGGCCTCGGCAGCAGAGGCCGACAAGCGTCCGCTTGCTGCAAGGAATTCCACGTGACTTTTCCAAGATTATGAACGGTCACCAAATATGATGAACCTGCAATTTCTAAGGTGACGGACGGTTTCCAAAAAGTCAAGAGGCGTACTTATGACATACGTTATTACTTGGCTGTTACCAGCGAAGGGTAAGAGGGACCCCCGAACAGGTATATAAAGACTCCAATCCGCCAATGTGGGAGGGGAGAGAAACTCAATCTCTACTCTTTCATTAAAAAATTCTACTGTTCTACAAGTCACTAACTTGGGCGTCGGAGGGTCCCCACCGGAATCACCGGTCCGAGACTTTTCTTACAGGCCCCCGTAAGGAGACGGTGACCCTTCTACATCCTCAAAGGTCTGTAGAGATCTCGGCTCGCTCGGCGCTCATCAAACGTGATTTGGCAGCAACAGATTGGCACGCCAGGTAGGGGGGCGCTAGTTCTCTCTGTGATAGACTCCGATTCTGCGAAAGAGACGATGGTGACCACATGAGCACAGGAGGCTTCTATCAGCCAAGCCGCGGAGCGCATTCCACGGGCTGATCAAACGGAGGCCAACCTCCGTGTTTTGCCCCCTGCCCAGATGAGCCAGCCTGACCGGCTGGAGGTTCTATCCCACCAAGTTCAGAACCTAGCGGCGGTGGTATGGGGATTGCAGGAACGCTACTTTGCAGCCTCACCTCAGCTCCCTCCACCCGGCGAATGAGTGCGGAGAACAGTTCTATCCCATCGGGGGGGACCCCGCCCGAGGCCTCCCATCACTCGCTTTTGGGAGACCGTCGTCAAGATGCCTCAAAGCGACGACGGTCTCTCTCCCGCTCGCCTTCAGGACCTCATCGCCGAGGAGCCTCAAAGCGGCGATGGTCCCTTTCCCATCGCTCGCCTCCTGAGCCCCATCCCCGAGAGGCCTCAGGGCGACAGCGGTCCCCTTCCCATCATTCTGGTCGCTCCTATCGGTGCCAAGATGGATCCAGATGGGCGCGTTCCTTACCTCGGCGGCTTGCCCCAGCTTCATCTTCTGGTTCTTCTACATACGACACCCAACGGAAGACTACCCGACGGCTCGACGAATATCACCGATGATTGAAGGAGCTTAGCCGTCGGATCACCAATCCTCATGGAGCGGACTACGACCATCGCCCCCCGCTCTCCCGGTAGATCATGGAAGAACCAGTGCCGCCCCATTTCCGTATCCCACAACTGGATCCATACGATGGCACGATGGACCCATTGGACCACCTGGAGAGATATAAGGTCTTTATGCAGGTCCAGGAAGTGATGGACTCCCTTCTATGTGTCGCCTTTCCGGCCACCCTCCGAAAGGTGGCATGTGCGTGGTATTCCCGTCTGCCGCTGCACAGCATCGATTCATTCCATCATCTCGAGCGAGCTTTCCTGGCCCACTTTAATGCGAGCCGAAAGATCCCACGAGTGGCGGATAGTCTATTTGCTGTCCAGCAGAGGAGCGGCGAGACCCTAAAAAACTTTGTCGTCCGGTTCAAGGATACAGCGCTGGAGGTATATAATTTAGATGATTCCGTAGCCACCTTGGCATTGAAGCAGGGACTTCGTCCTTCCAGGTTTGCCTATTCTCTATACAAGAAGCCCCTGAGCTCTTATGCCAAACTTCTAAGCCGAGCACAAAAGTACATCCGTGCGGACGAGGCGGATTCCTCCTGGAGGGAGGCTGATAAGAATCCTAGCAAGAAACCAATACCCACTGAGCAGGTCGGAGCGCGACCTCGGAAGACTGAGCCCCCTCACCGTCCAGACCGCCGACCGCAGATGCTCATTCCTAAGGAGCAGTTCACTCTCCTCATGGCTCTGATATCCCACATCCTACTGGAAATTGAGGAAGAACCTTAATTCAAGCGTCCGCTCCCCCTGAGGTCTGGGACCCCCCGCAATAAAGAGCTCTACTATCGGTATCACCAAGATTATGGTCATGACACCGAGGACTGCCGCCACCTGAAGAGGGCCATTGAAGAGCTTGTCCAGCAGGGTCACTTGGGCAAGTTTGTCCGAAGGGGAAACCCTCCTATTCCAGGCCCAGCGGTGCCTCCTACACTCCAGGCTGGTGCAGACAACGCCCCTACGGAGAGGACCATAGCCATGATTGCCTGGGGGGCAGGCGGCAGTTCAAAGAGACAGCGGGAAGGAGTAGACCCCATGATTCCTTTCTTTGGAAAAGACTTAGATGGAGTAGTCAACAAAAATGATGGCGGCGTGGTGGTATCCAAGACCATAGCCAGACATCCTGTGAAACGAATCTTGGTTGATAGTGGTAGTTCTGTGGATGTCCTGAGCTATGAGGCTTTTGTTCAAATGAACCTCTCTGAATCTTCCCTTCAGCCTGTCACTACGCCTTTAATGGGCTTCACGGGAGACTCTATAAGCGCCGAAGGAGAAATTGCCCTCCCTGTCACGGCTGGGACATCGCCGCATCAAAGCATGGTGATCATAAACTTCCAGGGGGTTCGGGTCCCACTGGCTTACAATGCCATCTTGGGGAGACCAGGGTTGAATATGCTAGATGATGTCATCTCCACCAAGAGACTATTGGTAAGATTCCCTACCAACGAAGGAGTCGGAGAAATGAAAGGAGAGCAAAGCCCGCCGCCGCTGTGCTACCACTTGTCTCCCAGTCCATTGGAGGCCGCATCGGCAATGACCTCTGGGCCGCTTGACCCCCGAGACCCGGGAGGGAGGGGGAGCCGGCCGAGCACCTTCTGACCTTTCCCTTGGGAGATGAACCGACGAGGACCATCCAGGTCGGGGCGCTACTGCCCGAAGAGGCAAGTGATCGACTCCTCGCATTCCTACGAGCCCATGCCGACGTCTTCGCATGGTCTGCCGCTGACATGCCAGGCGTCCCTGAGGAGGTAATCACTCACCGGCTCAACCTTAAGCCCGAGTGTCGGCCGGTCCGACAGAAGAAAAGGAGCTTCGCTTTGGACAAACAGAGAGCTATCGACGAGGAGGTTCGCAAGCTGGTGGCTGCAGGGTATGTCCGGGAGGTTCACTACCCCGAGTGGTTGGCCAACGTGGTGATGGTTCGCAAGGCTAATGGGAGCTGGAGGATGTGTGTAGACTTCACTGATCTCAACAAAGCATGCCCCAAAGACAGCTTTCCCTTGCCCCGGATCGACCAGCTGGTGGACGCTACATCCGGCCATGAGGTCCTTAGTTTCATGGATGCTTTCTCTGGATACAATCAGATCAGGATGGACCCGATGGATGAGGAAGCCACCTCCTTCATAACCGAGAAGGGGCTGTATTGCTACAAGGTGATGCCATTTGGATTAAAGAACGCGGGAGCCACCTACCAAAGGCTAATGAATAAAGTCTTCGAGAACCAGATAGGACGCAATATGGAGGTATACGTAGATGACATGTTGACCAAAAGTGTCCACGCCATCGACCATATCACCGACCTAACGGAGACTTTTGGCAACCTTCGTCGATGCCAAATAAAATTGAATCCGCGCAAGTGTGCATTTGGAGTGACAGCCAAAAAGTTCTTGGGTTTCATGGTGACCCACCATGGGATCGAGGCAAATCCAGACAAAGTTCAAGCCATCCTGGACATGAGGCCACCTACCAACAAGAAAGAAGTTTAATGCCTGACGGGGAGGGTGGCGGCCTTGAGCCGTTTCCTATCCAGGTCCGCCGAGAGATGCCTGCCTTTCTTCAGGGCCCTCCGCAAGGTCAACGGATTCGAATGGACGAAAGAATGTCAGAAGGCGTTTGAGGGACTAAAGGAATTCCTCTCTACCCCGCCACTATTATCCAAGCCAACAAGTGGAGAAGAGCTCCTTCTGTACCTCGCAGCTTCTCCCGAGGCCGTTAGTTCTGTATTGGTCCGCGTGGACACCAATGGCATGCAAAAATTGATGTATTATACAAGCAAGGTGCTCCACGATGCGGAGACCAGATACTCAAAGATTGAGAAGATCATATTTGCCTTGATCATGTCTGCCCAGCGCCTACGGCCATATTTCCAAGCCCACCCGATTGCAGTGATCACAGACCAACCTCTGAGGACAATTCTCGCTCGCCCAGATACGTCAGGTCGGTTAGCAAAATGGGCGCTCAAGTTGGGAGAGTTTGATCTATCTTTTCGCCTTCGTCGGCCATGAAATCCCAGGTCCTTGCAGATTTTTTGGTCGAATGCACTTGGGGCGAGGAGCGGCCCAAAGAGACCTCGGCGGACCCCTCACCTTTCGACACCAGAGACGATGAATGGGTTCTGCATGTGGACGGGGCGTCAAATTCTCAAGGGAGCGGAGCAGGCCTCATCTTGGCCAACCCGGATGGAGTTGTAGCCGAGTGTGCGCTCCGTTTCCTCTTTCCAGCCACCAATAACCAGGCAGAGTATGAAGCTCTGTTGTCTGGGATAAAGTTAGCCCGAGAGCTCGGGGTGAAGCGCCTTAGGGCATTCACTGACTCCCAGCTGGTCACTGGCCAAATCACGGGAGAGTATGAAGCAAAAGATCCCATCATGTCCCGCTACCTAAGTATGGTACAGTCGCAGGCTTCTCCCTTGGCTATTTCAGTGTTAGCTATATCCCCGAGGGGAAAATGCTAGAGCCGACGCCTTGTCCCATCTCGCCACCTCAGCTGACAACGTTGGGAAGAGCTTATGTGGAGCATCTAGAAGCCCCAAGTATTGATGCAACAAGAGAAACTATGCCGATTGAGCAGGGCCTTCCTGGATGGATCCCTACATCCGATACCTACCAACGGTACCCTCCCAGAAGACCCTGCCAAAGCCAAGAAATCAAGAGACGGACCTCGAAGTTTTTCATAATGGATGGAAGACTCTATCGCAGGTCGTTCTCATACCCAGTTCTCAAGTGTGTTGGCCCCACCGAAGCAGATTACATATTGCGGGAGATACATGAAGGTATATGCGGAAGCCATCTGGGGGCAGGGCGCTCGCATACAAAGCCCTACGGCAAGGTATTACTGGCTGACAATGAAGGAGGATGCATCTGAGCTTGTCAAAAGGTGTGATAGCTGCCAGCGCCATGCTAATATTCAACATCAGCCGGCGTCCCAGCTAACCCCCCTGGCCGCACCTGGCCCTTCGCCCAGTGGGGTATGGACATCTTGGGACCATTCCCCCGGCCTCCGGACAACGTAAGTTCCTGGTGGTAGCAGTGATCATTTTACCAAATGGATTGAGGCTGAGGCCCTCGCCAAAATCACGGAAAGCAAAGTAAGATCCTTCTTCTGGAAGTCGGTCGTGTGCCGATTTGGACTGCCGCACACCCTGGTCACAGATAATGGCCGACAATTTGACAACACGGCCTTCCGGGAATTCTGCAGCGGCCTGGGCATTCATCAGCGGTTCACCTCTATGGGGCACCTCCAGACCAATGGCGCAGCCGAGGTGACCAATCGCACTATCCTCCAAGGACTTAGAGCCCGCCTAGATGGCTGCAAGGGGCGCTGGGTAGAAGAGCTCCCCAGCGTATTATGGGCATACCACACGACTCCACGAGCCCCCACAGGGGAAACTCCTTTCAGCTTGGTCTTTGGGACCGAGGCAGTCATCCAGTGGAGATAGGTGTCCCCAGTCCCCGGACAGAGCTATACCATGAAGAGAACAACCCAAATCAACTACGGGCCGATCTAGATCTAGTGGAAGAGTTGCGGGACCAAGCACAACTTCGCATGGCGGCCTTCCACCAACGAGCGGCCAGATACTACAACGCTCGAGTACGGCCCAAGACATTCCGCCCGGGAGACCTCGTTCTGAGACGAGCTGAAGTATCAAAGCCGACGGAAGGAGGCAAGCTGGCACCGAGATGGGAAGGACCATACCGCATCAAAGAAGTTCTTCACCACGGGCGTACAGAGTTGAAGAACTAGACGAAAATCGCTCCCACACACTTGGAACGCCGACAACTTATGCCGGTATTATCAGTAATATGTTACTTTCGTTAATTTGAACCCGCTTGACAAATAGCTCTTCAAAGTCTTTTCATTGCTTCCTCGAATGGTCGCTCTGCTCAACAAAGGCCGGCCTCCATGTCGGCACAGAAGACCGACCTCCGCGTTGGCACCAAAAAGCCCTGGCCAGCCAGGCACAAAGACCGACTCCGCGTCGACACTAAAGATCGACTCCGCGTCGGCACTAAAGACCGACTCTGCGTCGGCACCAAAGACCGGCTCCACGTCGGCATGAAAGACTGGCTCCATGTTGGCACTAAAGATCGGCTCTGTGTCGGCACTAAAGACCGGCGCCGGCGTTGGCACAAAGACCGGCTCCGCATTGGAATGAAAGACCGGTTCCGCACCAGCAACTAAAGAGACGGCATTGGCCTTGCCACAATGATGACGCTCGCCTTTTGTGGTTCATTGCTCGAAGGAAATCCTCTATAATCTCAACATCCTGAATAGGCGAAGTGATGGCGCGAAAATCGGCCGCCCAGAGGATATTAACACCCCTTTCGCGGGTGATTATGCGCTCACCCATCTCAGGGGCGGGGGGGCATCTGATACGGTCGGCTGATTTCTCTGGGTGATATTATTTTTTGCGTGATTTTCAAAAATGATGTGACAGTTGAACCCAGCACCAGCCTCCAGCGCCGGCCTCTAGCGTCAGACTCTAGCGCCGGCCTCTAGCGTCGGCCCCCAGCACTGGCCTTTGGCTCCGGCCTCCAGCGTCGGACTCCAGCGCCGGCCTCCAGCGCCGACCTCTAGCGTCGGCCCCCAGCGTCGGCCTTTGGCTCCGGCCTTTGGCTACGGCTTCTAGCGCCAGCCTCCAGCCGGCCTCTAGCGTCGGCCCCCAGCGCTGGCCTTTGGCTCCGGCCTCCAGCGTCGGCCTTCAGCGACGGTCCTTGGCTCCGACCTTTGGCTACGGCCTCCAGTACCGCCTCCAGTGCCGGCCTCCAAGGCCGGCACCTCCAAGGCCGGCACCTCGAAGACCGGCACCTCCAAGGCTGGCACCTCGAAACCGGCACCTCCAAGCTGCCAAGCTCCCTCGCCGTTAACAGTGCCATGCAAGTGAACAGAGCCTTGTACGTGAACAGTGCCATGCAAGCCCATCCAAGTGCATGAGCAGGGCCATGCAAGCACTCCATACTTGACAC
The DNA here is from genome assembly GCA_900491605.1 of Calamus simplicifolius. Classification (NCBI taxonomy): domain Eukaryota; kingdom Viridiplantae; phylum Streptophyta; class Magnoliopsida; order Arecales; family Arecaceae; genus Calamus; species Calamus simplicifolius. The sequence goes on along the minus strand of UESW01002004.1, from coordinate 115,462 downwards.
TACGAGGGACAGTTGGATTTAACTCAACATCATCCTTCTCCCCCCAACGGCTGTACCTTGGGACCCGCACGACCCATGAGACAAGAAATCGCGAGTCCAATGTCACACGGTCCGGCGCACTCCCGTCATCTCGGTAGGCATGGTCTCGGCATCGGCCTCGCGGCAGAGGCGACAAGCGTCCGCTTGCTGCAAGGAATTTCACGTGACTTTTCTAAGATCACGAACGGTCACCAAATATGATGAACCAGCAATTTCTAAGGTCATGGACAGTTTCCAAAAAGTCAAGAGGCGTACTTATGACATACGTTTTACTCGGCTGTTACCACTGAAGGAGTAAGAGGGACCCCCGAATAGGTATATAAAGACTCCAATCCCCCAACGTGGGAGGGGGAGAAACTCAATCTCTACTCTTTCATTAAAAAATTATACTATTCTACAAGTCACTAACTTGGGCGTCGGAGGGTCCCACCAGAATCACCGGTCTGGGACTTTTCTTGTAGGCCCCCGTAAGGAGACGGTGACCCTTCTACATCCTCGAAGGTCTGCAGAGATCTTGGCTCGCCCGACGCTCATCAAACGTGATTTAGCAGCAACACATGGATTTTAGTATATGTGTTATTATAAAATAAAATGTCAAAATGAAAGTCATTGCTAATTTTTAATGATGGGTATAACGTTGGCAGGATGGGTAAAGTTTAGTGATTCACGTCGTTCATCATGATTTTAATATGCAACACTTACGTTGTGATGAATAATATGCATTGAATAGCTTATCATATATAATATATTTACACCAGGGTGAATAATTTGTTGAATTACTTATAATAGCTTATTCTAGAAATAGCGAACAGGTTGACATACATTTGAAGGCCTATGGGATAGTTCAAAATTTTATGTTCTATATCATAATGAAAAAAGGTTAGGTGAGCTTCAATTTGATACCGATGGTGAATTTGATAATGAATCAGAGGAAGATAAGAGTCATAATGAGATGTGTTGCTGCCGAAATCTGTCCTCTGACTCGGGTGCGTTCGGGCTACAGCGTGGGCTCTTCGCCTGGGTAGACCTGCAAAGCAGTCCTCGTGAGAGGCATTGGGATAGCCCTTGCGAAAGACCCTCCGATGCTCAAGTCAGTGGAGATCAGCAATCAATAAAAATGGAAAGAAGGCTCTCGCTAAAGAGTCCCTCTAGGGCTCTGAGCAGAGAGCTAATGACGGAAGCTAGGGCAGAATGAGAGAGGGATTTCAGTGAGCAAGTGCGCATACCTGAGGAGTCAACAGACGACTCTATTTATAGAGGATCACCTGATTCCGAGGGGCGTCGTGGGTCCGAAAGTCATTAGGATCTGAATCCAGTTTGTTATGAGGTCGGTAGGATTCGTATCTTGTTGGTTAGGGGATCGACGCTAGGAGAGCTTGTTGATGTCTCGAGATTTGGCGAGGACATAGGCTCTAGGGCCCTAGGCCACTCCCGGATATGATTTCTATTTGGAATCTCATGAATTCGGGTTCTCCGCGTCGAATTCCGTAGAGGCATAGATATCGCTCGGGCTAGGCTGAGCGATGGGAGAGCTCGGCTAGAGGGGCCGAGAGATGATATAGCTCGGTGGGGCCGAGAGATGATATAGCTTGGCTGGGGCTGGGAGATGATATAGCTCGGCTGGAACCGAGAGATGGTATAGCTCGGCTGGGCCGAGAGATGATATAGCTCGGCTGGACCGAGAGATGGTATAGCTCGGTTGGGGCCGAGAGAGGATATAGCTCGGCTGGGGCCGAGAGATGGTATAGCTTGGCTGGGGCCGAGAGAGATGATCCGCGCTTGGGAGTCCTTGGCTCGGCGAGAGGCTAAGGCGTTCCAACTTACCGAGGCCGATCTATTTCGGGGGGTGTCACAGCGGGTAGGAATCAGGACTAGCCCTAGCCATGTGCACGATTATTGACACACAGCAATTTTACCCCTCAACACATGCCCCCTACTCCCTAGTTCGAAACATAAGTTCGGGTGTAGGGAGTAATTCCAAGTGGCATGACTTGAACGGATGGATCCGGGTTTGATAGCCTGCGCAATGATGCCCTATTTAATGCTGCACGGCCGCCGTGCCTTTATGAGATGTGCCTTTACAGGGCACGTCACATAAGGCTCCTTTGAGGCAGCGGTTGGGGAATTGTCATGTAGCAAATCCCAATTTTTACGGCATCCTCAATGGCGGTTTCGGGCGTCCCGGTTGGGATGCCCTATCTTTCTCTTAAGGCAGTTTCTTTGAGGGAAAGCAAAGTCGAAATGGCATCATCCCTGTTCGCAGCGCTCTTTCGTTCTTCTTTGGAAAACCTTGCTCTCTGCTTCCTCTGTAATTTCGCTCAGTGCTTCTCTCGGCTAGCAGGATGATGAGCCCCGACGATATGGTTTCGGAGATTGCCGCTGAGGTTTTGGGAAGAATACGCCAAAAGCATGGCATTCCCTCGGATATTCTTCTGACATTGCCAGAGCCCGAGCATAGGGTTTCACAAGATCTGGAGCGCGGGTCTTTCTTTATGAAGACAGTCTGAAGGCAGGCCTTCGATTTCCCCTTCACCCCTTGGTGAAGGAAATCATGAGATTCTACAATATTTGCCCGACAATTGTGGCTCCCAACAGTTGGCGCAGCATCATCGGGTTTATCTCAATGTGCAGCCGGATTTAGGTAACGGCAACTCTTCGTCTCATTCATGCCTGTTATTATCTGATGTCTGGGAGGAAGTTAGAGTGGCATTACATTGGACCCCGGAGGTCATTCAAGATGATAACAGATAAGCCATCGTCTATAAAGGAGTGAAAGGTCAGGTTTTTTATTGCCGAGGGGAATATCGGCTCCGATTTTTCCCGGGGATGGAAAAACTTTGTTCGAGATGTGGAAGCACATCCGATTCTATCTGAGCAGGAGGATGAGGACTTGAAGGTCCTTGTGATGGTACGACGTTTTCGGTCAATGATTTACTATCGGATGAGGCTTTTTTTGCCACCAGGCTAGCCCCCTCGACCCGCATAGTAAGTTTTTTTTCTTTTTCCATTGATTTCGCTCGAGAAAATATGTCTCGGTCTGACCACTTGCTCTCCGCTCCCGTAGCCAAGAAGTCTCAACTATCGGGCCGTATCAAGAAAGGGTTTAGCAAGCGCCCGAGGGAGAGCAGCGGAGGGGAGAAACGCAAGCTCGAGAAGACAGCTCGTTTTTTCGAGGAGTGCTCGCCAGAGGTTGAGGCAGTCGTGGTGGAGGCATTGAAAGCATAGGAGGATACAGAGAGGACTGTTGAGGTCCCCTGTACTCTAGTGGTGGAAATAGTAAACAGCCCAGATGAAACTCCGTTGGCTTATTTGGGAGCTTCCTCTTTTGAAGGTGAGCCAATGGGTGGCACGGCGGAGGTCGGTGCCTCTGAGGGCTCTCCTCTGAGCGAGGAAATGCCTCTGGCCTTGGCAGGAGGACAGGAGGGATTTAGGGGCGGCAACGTTGGGCCGACTGTAGTTGAGGCTCAAAAGGAGCCTACGGCTAGAGAACTTCCTCCTGGAGTGGTTAGGGAGATTGATGAACAGATCGAGGCATTGGCGGAGCCTGTGGGGAGGAGCAGGTACCCATGATCAAGGGAAGGAGCTCGGACAAGGGGAGAAAGCAAGGTAAAGGTCTTGCAGCCGAAGCTTCTTCCACCAAAGTTTCGGGAAAACTGGTGCCTAGGCTGGCCGAGTTATCCGAAGAATCCCAGGTTAGAATTCTGCCGAGGGAGGCCGAGAGGGCAAAGGCTTCTCAGTCGGAGGTCATCCAGACCAATCCTTCGGATGGCGACGGTCAGCCCGGTAGCTCGGAATCGATCGTCGAGGCGGCGTTTGCTGTCCTAATGAGGTCAGCACTGTACCCGGGCATAGGTCCCTCGGCGAGTGAGTTCATAGACCTAGACCTGGTTGATGCCGCAGTTGGCCAGTGGGACGTGGTGACGGAAGCCCATCTTCTCCTCGAGATCAACAATTCTACCCTCATGGGGCTAGCGAGGTCCTACATCTCCTGGGTGAGTTATTATTCCCGAGTAGTGAGTGCTTTCTGGTTAGCTTGGTCACTCTCTTCTCACTTGTGCTTCATTCTGCAGAGTGCTTTGATCACCAGGGCGCTGTGTTGGTGCTTGAATCTGGCGATAAGGGCTAGCGCCCAGGCCAGGAGAGTCAGTGCCAAGCTTCGATCACGAGCGGAGGCGTCTGATGCATTTGAACAAGCTCTGGGTACCGCCAACGAGAATTTGGCAAAGATGAGGGTGCTGCATTAGGCCGCCCTAGATGACGCGTCCAAGCTGAGGCTCGAAGTTAAAGAGCTACGAGGGATCCTAGCGAGGTATGATGATGCATGCCTAGAGTTATCGCAGATCAAGTCTAAGCATGCTGGAGAAATGGAGACTGCCAAGAAACAGTATAGTGAGAGCCTAGGTAGGCAGAGGAGAGAAGCCGTCGAGGAGAGAAATCGCCTGAACAAGATGCTTGGCGAGTTGGAGGAGAAGGTACGGTAGCTCAACCATGGTATAGCTGACAGGGATGACAGGATCAAATGGCACCAGGAAAAGTTAACCCAACTCGATAGCGAGCTCTCCCAAGCTTGGGGAGAAGCTGACAGTAGGCAGTCGAAGATCAGCGATCTCAAGGGCAGAATCGAGCGGGTTAAGGCCAATAAATTAAGGGCTTTTGATGAGGTCAAGGAGCTGACCCAGAAGTTATCATGGCAGGAGGAGGAGGTATGGTACTACCCCTTTTGGCTTCCCTTGTTGGCTCAGCGTGGTACTGGGTAACTCTATTTTTGCAGATGCAAACCCTGCAAGAGGAATTGGCATCTAGCCAAGGGAGGAGCTCAGAGCTCGAAAGGTGGGTCGCTGAGACCGAGGAGCATATTGCCTTACTGCGGAGTCAAACTGCTGAAACTGAGGGGCAGGTCGCCTCACTTCGAAATCAAGCTGCTGAAGCTAAGATGTGGCTCGCTCTACTCAGGGATGAACAAGATGCAATTTATGCCGACGCCTTCCAGCTTGGTGTGGAGGACGTTCGAAGTAAGATATCCAAGGAGCATCCAGAATGGGACCTCTCCTTCTTGGATGTTGAAACCTCTGAGGCACATACCCCAGGAGCTGAAGAGGATGAATACGATGATGCTTAGGACATTGACCTCGATGCTATTCTGGATGCTAATGAGGCTACGGCCCCTGAAGGATGCCTCAAATCCGTCGCCGAGAAAATGACAACCTTTGAAGTGGGCGAAACGAGCCAGGCTTCCCCAAGCGTTGTTGAGGGCACTGCTGGAACTGATCCAACTCCTGACCCCTGAGAGTTATTTGTGTACATTTGCCTTTTTTAGACATGTAGTTTGGTCTGGATTTTCAATGAACGGGCCCTTGGCCCCCATTTGCTTGGCTTTTTAGTCAATCTTTTTATTGTAGACTTCCTTTCGACTATGAACAAGTTATGACTTGTTCGCGCCGTTTGGTCGATTTAGTTCGGATTTGAGTAAACATCTTGGTCGAGACCGAGGTATAGGGATAACTCTGGTGAAGCCGAGAGATGTGATATCTCAGCTTAGGCCAAGTAATGCAATCGCTTGGCTAAAGTCGCGAGATGCGATAACTCGGCTAGAACCGAGAGATTTGGTAGGTCGACTGGAGAGGACGAAGAATTATAGAAGCATCTTGGCTAGGACTGGGGTGATTCGGCTTATCCAGGGTGAAGACGCGGGCGCGCCTTGAGCGCTGGGGGATTATCAATGATCCTTCTTGATTGAGGAGCAGAACTCTTCGTCTCCCATGAATGCCCGCTAAGGCGGTGACATGCGGCATGTCCTGCAGTTGTAACGTTTGGGTTAGTGGCCTTGTCTATCAGCATGCCCGCCAGGGGCATTTTAAAAAGGGCAGAGGAGTGCTATCTATAACCATATCCTCAGCTGATCTTTCAAGATTTTCAGTACTGAAATGGCTTTCGGAAGTGGGGGACGATCAAATGGAAGTCCAAACAGTGGTATTGACGGCCGCAGGGGGCTGTGCTGGAGCTGCACCATGGTGACAGTCGACGGAGAGGTTTTAGCTTCGCTGTTCGCTGACCGCGAACAAATTATGAAGGCGGCCGAGCAGTATCTGGCCTTTTCCACAAGGGAGATCGAGCTTCTTCACGAAGCCATCAGTCGGCTGGAGTGGCAGGTGGTGTCCCTCCAACAATAGGTGGGTGAGCCGGGTCCACGGCGGGGGAGAGCTCAACGGCGTCCCGAGGGAATGATAAGCCCATGTAAGGGCCAATGTATCTTCCTTTTTATCTTTCCCCTTTTTCATGATGAATGGAAGGAAAAATTTCTGCAACTCTCGCATTTGCTGTTATTTTTGTAATGCTTGTTTTTATCATGTGAGCCTCGTAAACGATACACCCCCTTGAGGGAATCCCAGTCGATCTCTGCAAGACTTAAAATGCGGTGTTCATGCTTGGGCCGAGGTAAAGGGAACTTCACAAGTTCTAGTCAGGGTGCAATGTATCACACGGTTTGGCCAAAGTATAAAGGGTGCTTCGTTATCGCCGAGACAACGGCTGCTATCCTGGCTCGGATCAAAGCAAAAGGCTGCGTTCAACCATGCCATGCTGAAGAGATACTTCGGTTTATTCCGAAGTATAGAGATAGTTTTGGCCTTAAGCAGAAGAACAGTGCAATATCTCGGTTTATGCTGAGGCATAACGGGCAGTTGGGCCAGAGCGGAGGATATTGAGATTCCTCACTGAGGAGTACTTGGCTTCTATGCCTTTTTATGACTCCGCCGATGCTTTTACCTTTTCCAAGGAGCCGATATTCTCTTTGCCGAAAAGGATAATACGGCTCTGTGGTTTGCGAAAGGTCGCCTCGGCACTTTCCAGGGACACTTATTATGTCAACTTTTTCCAAGGCGGGTCATTTCGACGTACGACACAAGCGCTTGTTTGCCATTGAAGGGTATCATTTTCACCGGGCGATTTTACAGGTCTGTCCGTATCTCTATGATCAACGGGCGATTTTCTGCATTTAAGACTTGTGATCCGGGATCAGAGAAAATCTTCTGGCGTACGTCATGGGCTGAACAACGCATTTGGTGCACATCGAAGGGCGCTATTTTATTCCTGGGAGGCCGCATGGCAGTGTGGATTGGGCATTTTGAACCTCGGGGCTTACTGCTTTAACAACTGCTCCCGGTCCATTTTGCCTATAAAAAGAGGAGGAAGGGGCCATGCTAGGCCATCCTCAAAATTTTCTTCTCTGTTAGCTATGAAAGTTTTCATGATGCCTGCATCCCTAAAGCTGAGAGTGGATGGACTGAGTTTTCCTTTTGTAAGCCACCTTCCTACGGATAGTCGGGGTGACGAAGGAGCCACTGGAGAGAAGCTTGCCCTCAAGGGAGGAGCTTCGGAGATCATATGGAGAGCGCACAGGAGGTCCGCAGAGATGACATGGAGAGCGCACATATGTGCTTCCTGTGTGTCCTTTGTGGTTTGCTATGGGGGTCACAGGGTAGGAGGTGCATGTACCCCTGTAGCATGCATGGACTTTTCCTTCTCCCTCTGGCTGGATGCTTAGCCCCTCAGTGTGGAGAATCTTCCGCCATGTGAAGAGGGAGTTGAGAGCAGTGTGGGGCTGATGGTCCCCTATCTCTCTCAATCGGGCAGCGGCCTGCAGCCCAGCATTCCACCCAGGGGGAAGCTTCCTCAACATCAGCATCCATGGGTCTGCACCTCTTTTTGGATCTCTTAATTCATCCAGAGGACCCTGGGAAGCCGGCCTTACTATCTATCAGGGCGAGCTGGTTGGTCGCCCGATCTTTTAGGTCGGATGCCGAAGCATCATTGTTAACTGAAGCAGTTCGGCCGAGCTATTTACTTGTTTTTATTTCTTGTGCTTTGATGCACTTGTAACTCCTTTCAGGATGTTGTAACTTTTCTTTTGATGAGGAAATAAAGAAAGTTTTTATTCCTTCTTTCTTTAGCACCTGCTTCTTTTTGTGCTGAGAGTTGTTGCTCCCATATTACGCTTTTTATGTCGCAACATATTTTGGCAGCACTGGTGCTGCTTTGTTCTTGCTAAGATCAGTGTCTGGTCCTCAATAGAGAACACGTATATCCATGTGTGAGTCAAAGAGGGACCTGGGTGGTTGTAACCCCCCCATAAATTATCATGGGGGAACATAACTCTTAGTAATTACTTTTGGGGACACCTGGCATCCCGGGGAAAACCTTCTTGACGAACGTTTAGGCCCTGACTTGACGATTGAATGGCCTAGTCGTCGCGCGTCTTTTGAGTGCACCGAAGCGTTGCATTAGGGGACTATTTATATGATGGAGGAGGACTCCCTCCATCATCCTGGCGTTCGCTTCCATGCTTCCATCAGGTAATCCCCTGATCTAGAGAGAGCGTGAGAGAGAGAGAGAGAGAGAGCATGAAACAGTGAGAGAGCCCAAGAGAGAGAGAAAGCCGGAAGAGAGATAGAGACAGAGAGAGAGCATGGGAGGCAGAGAGTGAATTCTGACCGGTCGTCCCCTTGGTTCGGGCCCGGCGGCGTGCTCGCCGCCTCGCCGGGCCTGAGATCTGGCCGATGACTCCGCCGGCGCCGGGGAGGCGTCCGGCGGGGTGGTAGTGGAGAGAGAGAGGAGAGGGAGGGCCAATTGGCCCTCCTCTCATGCGGTGGCGGAAGCCTTCCGGTTCGGCTTCCGCCAGTTGGTTCGGGCCCGGCGGTGTGCTCGCCGCCTCTCCGGGCCCGAGACTTGGCCTGTCGCCTCCACCAGCGCCAGGCGTGCGTCCGATGGAGGTCCGGCCGGCCATAGTGGCCGGCCATGCCGCCGGCACTATTGAAGCCGTGCGGACGAGTTGAGAGAAAATGAAGAGATTAGAGATGAATTAATGAAATTGATGAGGATGGATTCAAGGGGGAGGCAAGTCACGGCGACAGCCGGTTCCGGTCTGGCCAATGGTGGCCGGACCGCCCCCAATTTCACCGGAGAAGCCGCTGGCATGGTGACAGCCCGAACGGATGAAATCGGAGAGTGAGAGGATGATTTAGAGAGAATGATAGAGGGAGTGTGGCCGGCCGCGGTGGAGGCCGGCTCTGGCCCAGCCTCCGGTGGTCGGACCGCCGTGGATTCGGCCGGCGGCGGCCCTGGCCACCGGCGTCTTTTCAATCCCCTGTTTCGGAAGAAACAGGGGATCGTGGGATGTAGTTGTAGCTGGGCCGGCCGGTCTGGGCCTATTGGGCCATTTTATGGGGCCATTTTAGACAGAGTTTTTGGGCCTTGTAACGGGCCGAAAAATATAAAATAATTATATGGGTGGAATCTAGGTTGAATCTAGTTTCTGGGAATGATTTTACTTTCCCATTTGAGTGAGTATGGTGAGAGATATTCGAGCCCAAAGTAGGGCCCGTGAACTAGTCTGGGTAGAAATTCTAAGGGTCATTTTAATATTCCTTGCTAATCAATTAATTGTGTAAATAATCCTGTAGGTGCTCAGATATCTGACTAGCTTATTTATACCTGTTGGATTGCGTACTGAGGTAAGTAAGCCAGTTATCAGTTTATTAAATAATTTATTTCAGGATATGCATAGTTAAATTGTGAATTGTTATTGGCTAAATTTGTAAGTAGATGAATATTATGAATACATGGCTATTTATGTACTATGGTTTCATGTGTGGATGCTATGCATGAGAGATGCAGTTATTATGCATTAGAGATGCAGTTGCTATGCATGAGAGATGCAGTTATTATGACATTGATGTGATGTATTACATGCAATTGTTCAGTAGGTATAATCCACTATTTATACAATATTGTGTTGTTATTGATATGATGAGTGTATGTGATGTGAGGTACTGTTATGTATCGCCGCGGCTCTCCTTTATCATGTCATACCCTGGTATTTCGACCCTACTTCAGTAGGGGGGATACTTGTTGGTACATTATGGTATTTCGACCCTACTTCAGTAGGGGGGATACTTGTTGGTACATTATGGTATTTCGACCCTACTTCAGTAGGGGGGATACTTGTTGGTATACTATGGTATTTCGACCCTACTTCAGTAGGGGGGATACTTGTTGGTATAATATGGTATTTCGACCCTACTTCAGTAGGGGGGATACATGTTGGTACATTATTGTGATATTGCAGGGCCGTGGGTCACATTTACAGTTACCATTGAGAGTATAAACAGTGGGTTTACCTATATAGTATAATTGAGCGGTTATGGATGCAAATGATTGGTATTATATTCATAAGTGCCGCCGCGGTTCTCCTTTGCTATGGCCATACACATCTAGAGGATGTGCTCAGATGAGGCATTGCAGGGCCGTGGAACACGCATGATATAATACTTACATTGCATAATGGAGTGATTGTGAATGCAAAAGACTGAATTATATCGATATGTGCCACCGCAGCTCTCCTTTGTTATGGGGCATTGCAGGGCCGTGGGACACATATGATATAATATAGCAATGATGTTTGAGTATTTGTGGAATGCTTTATATGCACTGATAATTTGCTATGATATAATACAACAATGATGAGTGCAAATGATTTGAATTATATTTATATGTGCCGCTGCGGCTCTCCTTGTTATAGGGCATTGCAGGGCCATGGGACACATATGATATAATATAACAATGATGAGTTTACTTACATTGCATGTCTGAGTAATTGTGAAATGTTTATGCATGCAGATCATTTATATGCTTATTGATTGCTATGCTATGATTTGACTGTATAACGTGGTTTACTTACTGAGTGTAATCTCATAAAAATATTATAATGTTTTTGCTACAGGACCATGAGATTTGAAAATAGCATGTTGGAGTGATGGACCTCAACTCAAATAAAATATAGATTTTGTTTTATTGCTATACCAGTGTATATATGTGTAGGGCTTGATGCCCAGGCTATATTATTGTGGTGTGTAAGGAACCATAGGTTCGTTGGAGTTTCTATTTAAAATAAAGTGGATTCATATGTTGATGTAACCCCAGTAATGCTTATGAGTAGGGCTTGTAGCCTAAATCGTTAGTTATGGATTGTATTAAAGTCATGGACTTGAATGAATTATAGGTTGTTGCTTTTCTTGAATTCAGTGTCATGTTTCGGGATGCCTTGCATGCCCGGCACGCGGCGGGTTGTCACCCTAGCTCAAAATTTTTGGGTCTGGGGCGTGACAGTGGTCCTGGGGAGTCATGAAGTAAGGATGATCCTGTTTGCAGAATGAAACAGGTGTTTCTTCGGGGAAACACAGCTCGTGGCATGTTTTTGCTGTCAAATAGTGGGAGGTGTTTGCCTCTACCGAGGTATAATAGGATGCCTTAGTTGCGTCAGGGCATTGGAGAGATTACTTGAATAGGGTAGAGCCTCAGGATATCACTCGATTGTTGCTGAGGATCAAGGATATCACTCGGTTGTTGTCGAGGTTTTTATCCTTTGGCTCCGATCGGGGCTTGTTAGCTGCCTGAACCTTGAGCAATGTTTTGGAGATTATTTAATCCGATTGGGGCTTGTAAGCTGCCCGAGTCTGAATTAAGCTTTGGAGATTGTTTGGTTCTGCCGGGGATTGTAAGCTGCCCGAATCCGAACGATGTTTTGAAGATTATTTAATCCGGTTGGGGCTTGTAAGCTGCCCGAGTCTAAATTAAGCTTTGGAGATTGTTTGGTTTGGCCGGGGCTTGTAAGCTGCTCGAATCCGAATGATGTTTTGGAGATTATTTAATCCAGCCGGGGCTTGTAAGCTGCCCGAATCTGAACGATGTTTTGGAGATTATTTAATCCGGTCGGGGCTTGTAAGCTGTCCGAATCCAAATTAAGCTTTGGAGATTGTTTGGTTCGGCCGGGGCTTGTAAGCTACCCGAATCCGAACGATAATTCTTTGATGCTTTGCTCGGCCGGGGCTTGTAAGCTACCCGAATCCGAACGATATTTTGAAGATTGTTTGGTTCAGCCGGGGCTTGTAAGCTGCCCGAATCCGAACGATATTTTGGAGATTGTTTGGTTCGATCGGGGCTTGTAAGCTGCCTGAATCCGAACGATGTTTTGGAGATCACACGGCTCCCAGCTGCGCCGAGAGCGCTCAGCCATACCAAGCCTTCATGGGATGCAATTTGGCCTAACCGAGATATGTAGCTCTGGCTCAGAGCTCGGCCTAGCCAAGGTTTGGAGATTTGGCTCAAGGAGAAGGCTCGGTCGTGCCGAGAATGGATGCGTGAATGACATCTATTTTCTATTGCGACTTTTTGAAAGAACAACCGTAGCGGTTTTGTCACGAATCATAAAACAAGATGCCAAAGCTGTAAATGGGGCGAGTCTATAGAGAGCGTACTCTATTGATGATATATGCGGAGGTTGTCCAAACTCCACGTCCGTGGAATGGATTTCCCGTTTAGGTCCTGGATCTTGTAGGTGCCGGGCCCGATGACTTCCACTACTTGGTAGGGGCCTTCCCAGTTCGAAGATAATTTCCCTTTCTCCAGTGGCTTGGAGATGGATGCTTTTTGGAGGACAAGATCGCCGGCGAGAAGGATTTGCCCTTGACTCTAGAGGCATGGTAATGGGCCACTCTTTGCTAGTACGCAGTCATTCTGATTTGAGCTTTTTCCCTGATTTCTTCCATCAAGTCGAGATTGGTTCGGAGCTGCTTGTCATTAGTTTCTTCTGAGTAGCATTCCACTCGCGGAGAGGGGAGGCCTATTTCCATGGGGATGACGACTTCCGTGCCAAATGCCATTCGAAACGTGGTCTCGCCGATGGGGACTCTCTGGGTAGTGTGGTAGGCCCATAGAACATGATGAAGTTCGTCTGCCCATCTGCCTCGGGCTCTGGTGAGCCAAGCCTTAATCCCTTGAAGTAGGGTCCGGTTTGTTACCTCGTCTTCTCCATTGGCTTGCGGATGCCCCACTGAGGTGAGGCGATGGCTGATGCCATGATCCTCGAAGAACTCTCGGAATTTGGGATTATCAATTTGCATGCCATTGTCGGTGATGATGTGTTGGTCCAGATAGCAACCCAAGAGGGGGGGTGAATTGGGTTTTTCAAAAATTAAACTCTTTTAAATATATAACCCCCAAGCGGAAATAAAAACTTAGATTCACAGATTTAGAACTAAGCAACTATAAGTGAAGAGTTGAAGATAAAGAGACAAGCACGGCAAACACAATAGATTTTATAGTGGTTCGGTGTACCTACACCTACGTCCACTTCCAAGTACCTCTTGGGTCCACTATAATCAAACTGATTACAGCAGAGTTGTTTTGCAAGCTCACAACTCAAACTTGTTGTTTTTCCGGGCGCACAACGAACCCAGCTGGTTTTCAAGGCTCACTAGCACAAAACCTAAAACCACAAGCAAATGCTTGCACAAGGCTAACTGCCTCAACTGAATCAATCACCGGATTGACCCAGCAAACAATGTAATGAGTTTACAAAAGCAAACTGCTCCTTCAATGAGCAAATATACAATAATGAAACAATAAATAGAGATTAAGAACCAAAGCCTGATTCGAAGATCTAGGTGGCTTCTTCCTTCTCTTCCTTTGAATGGATCTTCCTTTGGATATGCTTTTGAGGTTCAGAAGATTGAAAAACTAGGGCTTCTCCCTTCTTTTGAGATTTCTTCTAAGTAGAACAGCAAAGGCTTGGAATCTCTTTCTCTTAGGGATGAGTATGATCTTTCCTTACAGGTTTTCCCTCTTTTCTTTTCTGATAGATCTCAAGGATTTTCTCTATTCTTTTCTTTTTGCCTCTTTCTTGATTTCTTCTCTTCTTTTTTTGGATGCAATCACCCCTCTTCTTATAGATTCAATTAATCCACAAATAGTGCAAAACTATCCGTTAGAAGCAAGTGAAAAAGGATTAGATCCATAAATAACAATAGCCGTTGGGATTAAAATTGATAAAGTTAAAGTTTAGAGTCGTTCTGACAGTTCTGGAGCCGTGTCTGATATTCTGGAGTTGGCTCTGGCTTTTCTGGAGTCGGCTCTAACTCGAAATAATTTAATCCGCTCGATCTGGAGTCGTCTCTGACTTTTCTGGGATCGACACAAATTTCTTCTGGAGTCGACTCTAGAAGTCTGGGAGTCAACTCTAAGTCGTGGCCTGAAATCCAACGTTCTATTGTTTCTGATAGAGTCGGCTCTCACAGTCCCGGAGTCGACTCTAAGTCCGTGCCATTTTGCGGAGTCGGCTCTGTGATTCCATGTGTCGACTCTAATGTCTGCAGTCTTACCTTGACATTAGATTCAACCAGAACTTGATTTTCCTTCTTGATTTTGATCATGAATTAGGCTTATAAACTGAAAGACTTAATCAAATCATTAGTAACAAATGTTATACTCAATTAGTTTTGTTAATCATCAAAATCATCAATTGGGTCAACATGATGGTATGCGAAAGGCCAAAGAGATAAATGATGGATCTCCACACGAAGTCCCTGGCCCGAGCCTCGGTTATCTGGGCTACTGCCTCAGCCTTGACCCACTTGGTGAAGTAGTCAATGGCGACAAATAGAAATTTTCTCTGTCCAGTGGCGAGGGAAAAGGGCCAAGAATGTTCATCCCTCACTTAGTGGAAGGCCAAGCAGAGGAAATAGGGACCAAACTAGCGAAGGGGAGCCTCTGGATGCTGGAGTGCCTCTAACACGGGTCACAGGCTCAAACTAGATCATCAGCATCCTTTTGCATGGTAGGCCAGTAATATCCCTGGCGCAGTACCTTGTGGCACAGAGATCAACTCCCCAAGTGGTTGCTGCAGATTCCTTCATGTACTACCCGAAGAGCATAATCAGCTTCGGATGGCGAAGCATTTGAGTAGCGGCATGGAAAAGGACTGCTTATACAACTGATCGTCGATTAGAACATAGTGGGTAGCTTGCAATCTTAGCTTCCTTGCTTTCTTGCGGTCGGCTGGGAGCAACCCTTCTTTAAGATACTTTAATATTGGGTCAAACCAGGATGGCTCGACCTCAATCTGCATCACTCGGTCTGCCTCCGCGATGCTAGGTTTCTCCAGGATTTCCAGGGGAAACTTTTGCTCGAAACTCATCAATTCTGCAGTCGCAAGTCAGGATAACAGATCAGCATGAGCATTTTCGGATCTGAGGATCTGGATAACTTCAAATTCAGAGAAGTGAGAAAGCAAGTCCCGTACCTGCCAGAGGTACCGAATCATGTTTGGCTCCGGGCCTCGAATTCGCCCCTCATGTGATTGGCCACCAACTGAGAGTCGGTAAAGGCATTCGGCCTCTTCACTTTCAGGTCACGGGCGATTCGGAGTCCAGCGAGCAGGGCCTCATACTCGGCTTCGTTGTTGGAGGCTGGGAAGGAGAATCAAACGCCATACTCAAAGGTCGTCCCTCGGGGCTGGTGAGGATCAAGCTAGCACCAGAGCCATTGGTATTGGAGGATCCGTCGGCATGGAGGAGCAACAGGGCGTCAGATCTTGGATGCTCAGGGGAGTCCGGAGTGGAATCATCTTCCGGGATGGTGCACTCAAGGAGGAAATCAGCTAGAATCTAAGCTTTGATGGCCGGGCGAGGTTGATAACGGATATCATGCTCGCTTAACTCAACGGGCCACTTAGCCATTCTTCCTGATGTCTACGGGCGATGGACCACCACCTTGATGGGCTGATCGGTAAGGACCGTCACAGAATGTGCTTGGAAATATGGTCGTAATCTCCAGACCGATATTATTAGGGCCAAGACCAGCTTCTCGATTCGGGTGTACCTTGTCTCGGCATTCCGGAGAAGTTTGCTGACATAGTAGATTGGCCTTTGGGTCTTCTTCTCTTCTCTGACCAAAACCGAGCCAATCGCACCTTCAAAGACTGCCAAGTACAGAAACAACATTTCTACGGATTGGGGCTACTTAGGAGGGGTGGTGAGCCAAGATATCTCTTGAGGTCCTCGAATGACTTTTGGCACTCGGGAGTCCATTGAAAATTCTTGGCAGATCGAAGAGCTTTGAAGAAAGGAAGGCTCCTCTCGGTCGACGAGCCACAAAGCGGTTGAGGGCCGCAATCCTTCCCGTCAGGCGCTGGACTTCTTTGATAGATGTTGGGGCGTCATTTGCTGAAGCGCTTGAATCTTCTGCGGGTTGGCTTCGATGCCTCGCTGAGAAAACATGAAGCCCAGAAACTTCCCGAGGTGACACCGAAGGCGCACTTCGTTGGATTGAGCTTCATCCGATACCTTCGAGTGTCGCAAAGCTTTCAGAAAGATCCCCAATATGCTGGGATGCTTCCTTGCTTTTGACCAGCATGTCATCGACATACCTCCATATTCCGGCGATCTGCTCTTGAAGACTTTGTTTACCAGCCTTTGGTAAGTGGCGCCTGCATTTTTCAGACCAAAGGGCATGACTCGGTAACAGTAGATACCTCGATCGGTTATGAAGGCAGTCTTTTCTTCATCCTCGGGTGCCATCCGAATCTGTTGTAGCCTGAATAGGCGTCCATGAAGGTCAACATCTGATGACCGGAGGTGGCATCCACGAGTTGGTCGATCCGGGGGAGAGGGAAGCTATCCTTCGGGCATGCTTTGTTAAGGTCGGTGAAGTCGATGCAGATTCACCATTTACCGTTCGACTTTTTCACCATAACAACATTGGACAGCCAGCTTGGATAATTCACCTTCCGAATGAAGTTTGCCTTGATGAGCTTGTCCACTTCTTCAATTGCTCTCTGCCGGTCAGGGGCGAAGCTTCTTTTCTTTTGCTTCATGGGTCGGGACATCTCGTCTGCATTGAGACGGTGGACGAGGACGTCCGGGCTGATCCCAGGCATGTCAGAAGCTGACCAAGAAGACATCAGCTTTTCTTCGAGAAAGTCGATCAGCTCCAGTCGGGGCTTCCCTTTCAGTAGCGACCCGATCCTTATGGTTCGGTCGGGCCGAGCTTCGTCCAGCGGTACCTCCTCCAGCTCTTCGGCTGGTTCTCCTCGTTGCTCGCGAAATCCTCCGAGCATCCAGTCCATCAACCTCGGGCAATCTGGATTGCAGGCTGGTGACGAAGCACTGCCGAGCTATAGTTTGGCTTCCTCGAACTACACCAACCCCTCGCTCGGTCGGAACTTCATAACAAGATGTGGGATGGAGACGCGGCTCTGAGGGACATCAAGCCGGGTCTTCCCAAGATCGCGTTGTAAGGCGACCGAAGCTTGGTCACCAGGAAATCTGCATACACAGTGGCAACGGAAGGCCAGGTTCCTACTCGGACCGTCAAGGTCACGACCCCCTCCGGGGTAATTACATCGCCGGTGAACCCCATTAGGGTGGAGTCCACCGCTCGGAGATTCTCCATGAGAAGTTTCATCTTCACAAACACATCGAGGTACAAAATGTTGACGGAGCTTTCACTATCAATGAGAATTCGGCTTACATCATAGTTGTTCAAATTAAGAGATACAACTAGCGCATCATCGTGCGGGAACTGTATTCCCTGGAAGTCATCGCTGGAGAAAAAGAGCTCATCAGTTCGCACTTTCTTCGGTGCCGAACCTTCTTCATCGTCCCTCCGCCTGAAGGACCCGACCGCCTCAATCACATTAATGTGGCCAGCGACCGGAGGATTTGGGGGAGGAAGAGGTTGCTGCTGGGGCTCAGGCCGGCGATCGCCCCCGTTTCTTGGCTCGGGGGCTCCCCTGAACGATCCAGTCTACCCGCTGGATGAGCCTTTCGATCTCATTCTTCAGTTGCCAGCACTCTTCAGTGTCGTGGCCATGGTCGCGGTGGTAGCAGCAATACTTTGGGGTCTCTCCGGGCCGCATTTTCTCGAAGAGGAGGAGGTCGAGGGAGTTGGCGCTCGATTTCCATAAGGATCTTCACTCTTGGGGCAGTAAGTGGAGTAAATCGATTGAACCTCCTAGTGGGCTCGGGTGCGGTTCCTTGGCGGCGGTTGAGGAATCCTTTGGCGGTGAGGCGGGCTTGGCTGACGGGCAGGTCGGCGCTTATCTGAGCCCTTGGGCTCCTTCTTCTTCGTAAGCTCAGCTCGGGTAGCTCTCCGTGATTCTTCGACTCTTGCATATTTGTCTGCCAGAGCCATCATGTCGGAGAGGTTTGGAGGGTAGCTGACCTCCAGCCAGGTAAAAATCACTTTCCTTCAATACTCCGCCCGTCAGGCGGACATGGCCACCTCATGATTAAGGTGGTCCACCTCTAACATGGCCGTGTTGAAACGGCCGAGATACTTCTTCAAAGACTCCCCTCTCTCTGCTTAACCTCAGAGAGGGAGTCGGACCTCCGTCTGTGACGGCGGCTGCTGATGAACTGGCTGATGAAGAGGCGGCTCAGCTCGTCGAAGGAATTAACGGAACCTGGTTTCAAAGCATTGAACCAGGTTCGAGCAGATCCCCTGAGGGTGGAAGGGAAAGCATGGTAGAGGATCGCATCTGATGCCCCGTGGAACATCATGATCGATTGGAAGCTGCTGAGATGATCGTCAGGGTCGAAGGAGCCATGATAAGGCTCGATGGCAGGCAGCTTGACGTGGGAGGGAATCACTTCCTCCATGATCTTCTTAGAGAAGGGGATGCCTGCTCCACCTTATTTGAAGCGGATGGGCCTGCTTGGCGCGTCTAGCTCTTGACGCATTTTCTGGAGCTGGCGGTGGATATCCCTATCAGGAAAAGTAGAAGGGGCAGGACGAGGAGGATACTGAGACGGTGTTGAATCATGGCAAGAGAACACTGGGGAGAGGGATCGGGCCCGCCGAGATCTAGGGAGATCTCTACCACGACTCCTTGGGGAGCTGGCTCAGCTTCTCTGGAATGGCGAGGGGGGTCCGCAACCTCAAGTGGGCCGGAAGAAGAGGCCGCTGGATGAGCGGGGGCTGCATCCTCCTCAGGGGGGTGAGGGGCAGGAGCAGCCGGACGGAGGGCTTCGGAGCGCCCCTAAATCATGTGGGCCAGAGCCTGGACTTGCTGGACCAGTGAGGCGAACTGGTCCTGGGTCACCGGGGCCACCAGTGGCGATGGAGTCTCAACTGGCGGTGTGGCGGCGCAACACTGCTTGCGGATCAGGCCTTTGGGAGGCGACCTGATCTTGGGTTTCGGAGGTAGCCTTTCTTCGGTTGGCCATGGAAGGAGTTCTCTTTCATATCGAGATCCTTATCTCCTGGATCACAAGTTTATGGGACTTGAGGACCCTTCCTCTAGCGCCAATTTGTTGCTGCCGAAATCTGTCCTCCGACTCGGGTGCGGTCGGGCTGCAGCGTGGGCTCTCCCTGGGTGGACCTGCAAAACAGTCCTCATGCGAGAGGCATTGGGGGTGACCCTCTGCGGAAGACCCTCCGATGCTCAAGTCAGTGGAGATCAGCAATCAACAAAAATGGGAGAAGGCTCTCGCTGAAGAGTCCCTCCAGGGCTCTGAGCAGAGTGCTAATGGCGGAAAGCTAAGGCAGAAGGAGAGAGGGTTTCAGTGAGCAAGTGTGCAAACCTGAGGAGTCGGCAGACGACTCTATTTATAGAGGATCACCTGATTCCCTGGGGGCGTCGTGGGTCCGAAAGTCATTAGGATCTGAATCCAGTTTGTTATGAGGTCGGTAGGATTCGTATCTTATTGGTTAGGGGATCGACGGCTAGGAGAGCTTGTTGATGTCTCGAGATTTGGTGAGGACATAGGCTCCAGGGCCCTAGGCCACTCCCGGATATGATTTCTGTTTGGAATCTCACGAATTCGGGTTCTTCCGCGTCGAATTCCATAGGCATAGATATCAGTCGGGCTAGGCCGAGCGATGGAGAGATCGGCTAGAGGGGCCAAGAGATGATATAGCTCGGCTAGGCCGAGAGATGAGATAGCTCGGCTGGAGCCGAGAGATGACATAACTCGGCTGGAACCGAGAGATGGTATAGATCGGATGGAGCCGAGAGATGACATAACTCGGCTAGAACCGAGAGATGGTATAGCTCAGTTGGAGCCGAGAGATGACATAACTCGGCTGGAACCGAGAGATGGTATAGCTCGGCTGGGGCCAAGAGAGTATAGTTTAGATGGACCGAGAGATGGTATAGCTCGGCTAGGGCCGAGAGATGGTATAGCTCGGCTGGGGCCGAGAGAGGATATAGATCAGCTGGGGCCGAGAGAGGATATAGATCGACTGGGGCCGAGAGATGGTATAGCTCGGCTGGGGCCAAGAGAGGATATAGCTTGGCTGGGGCCGAGAGAGATGATCCGTGCCTTGGGAGTCCTTGGCTCGGCGAGAGGCTAAGGCGCCCCAACTTACCGAGGCCGACCTATCTCGGTGGGTGTGTGCACAGCGGGTAGGAATCAGGACTAGCCCTAGCCATGTGCATGATTATTGACACACAACGATTTTACCCCTCAACAAGATGTATGGAATTATAAAGGATTTATATCCTAATGTTGGTGATATGGATAGACACTATCCTAATATTGGGTTCTCTAGCCATGATGTACCTGAAGAACCAAATGATGAAGCTAAAAAATTATATACGTTATTAAGGGACTCTAAGAAATCGCTATACAAAGGTTCAAGGTGCTCAAAATGTCAGCATTAGTGAAACTACTTCGTATTAAGAGCCTAGGTTGCTGGAGTAATGAGTCATTTACTATACTGTCAGAATTTTTGAAAAAAGAACTATAATCCAAACAATCAATATTGCTCAAAGGTGCTTCAAGATTTTGGCCTCTCCTACAAAAAGATTGATGCATGTGTAAATAATTACATTTTATACTGAAAGGATGGTGACGAATTTAATTTTTTTGTAGAGTATATGCTATTTTTACATAGAAGGATGATAAGAGAATGGAAAAACCATGGTCAAAACAAATGGTGAGAGAATACCAGTAAAAGCACTCCGCTACTTTCTATTAAAACAAAGGCAACAGAGGTTATTTACGTTCACAAAGTCAGTTTTTTTTTATGAGATAGCATTATGACAAAAAAAGTAGACAATGGAGTAATGAGGCATCTTGCTGATTTAAGGGCATGAAAACATTTTGATGAAGTTCATAAACTTTTGCATTAGAGTCCCGCAATGCTAAACTTGGTCTTGCTAGTGATGGTTTCCAACCTTTGACAATTCAAAAACTCCATATAGCATATGGCCAATGCTGCTTATTCCATATAATTTATCACCTTAGATATGCACGAAGCAATCCAATTTCATTTTATCAATGTCAATTTAGGTCCAAAGGGTCCTAGAGATGCAATTGATATCTATCTTCAACTTGTAGTGTAAGAACTAAAGGAGTTGTGGGATATAGGTGTTGAAACATTTGATGCTTCAATGCATCAAAACTTCAAGTTACATGTAGCTTTATTATGGACCATCAACGATTTTCCCGCATATGGGATCTTGTCTGGATAGAGTACTTAAGAAAAATTAGCATATCCTTGTTGCAATAAAAACACTTTTTCTATCAAGCTAGCCAATGGTGGTAAATAGTGATATCTTCCTCTTAATCACAAATAGCAAACTAATAAAGATTTATTTGATGGCACTAGGGAATAGGGTTTACCACCAAAGCTATTATCTAAGAATAATATTCTTAACCAGGTGAAGGACCTTGAAGGAGTCACCTTTGAAGGAGATACCTTAACCAAGGCTACTAACAAGAAATCAAAAATATCACATGATAATTAAGGAGACAATTGAAGCAAGAAGAGCATTTTTTTTTACAACTTCCAAGTTGGTAGATACTATTATTGCGACACAACTTGAATGTGATATACATTGAAAAGAATATATATGATAATATCCTTGGAACCATCATGAACATTAGGAAAGACTAAGGACATAATTAAAAATCATCTCGACTTGAAAGTGATGAACATAAGGCCAGAATTACATTCAATACAAAATGGTGATAAAATTATGTTGTTGTTTACACCTTATATGCCATGTCCATAAGAGAAGCATATATTCTGCCTATCTTTAAAGCAGTTCAAAGTTCTTGTTGGGTTTTCATTCAATACTTGTTCTATCAACTTTAGGAGCATAAAATTTTGAGCTTGAAGAGTCATGATTGCTAGGCTCTTCTACAATGCCTACTTCCTGTTACAATACATGGTCTTCTTCCCAAAACAATTTGTAAACCACTCACTGAGTTATTTTATTTTCAATGTACTAGGTTCCAATATATTAAGGGTGGATGAATTGGAGCAATTTGAATCCCAAATTCCAATAACCCTTCGCAAGCTAGAGAAGATCTTTCCTCCTTTTTTTATATATCATTTTACATCTACCCATTCATCAAGCAAATGAGGCCAAGATGATGGACCTATCCAATATTGATGGATATATTCTATTAAGCATTTATTCATATTAAAGTCTTGAATTCACAACAAGACTAGGGGAGAAGGTTTGTTTGTAGAGAGTTATATTGCAAATGAGTGTTTGACACTTTGTTCAAGATACTTGCATAGCATTGAGAAATTTAATAAGCTTCAAAGATACCAGTGCTAGTGAATCTATTAGAGGTTTACCTATTTTCTCTCAAATTGGGTTACCATTACGAGTTGCTTTTACAAGTGATCTTGACATGAATTAATTAGAGAAAATTCATATTTATATTTTAAATAACTGCAAAGGTTAACCATTTCTCAAGTATAGCATCTGCCTCACTCCTTTTCCTTTTATCTTATAAATTTATTTAAAACTTATTTACAATATTGCACAGAGACTTTTCTTAAGCCCAAGCAAGAGGTACACTATAAATGTCAGATGAAAAATGGAATAGATAGTTCATTTAGTGATTTAAGGCCAAAGTAAATGTACTTTATTATTGAATTTTTTTACAATCGACATTTAACATATTCTCATATGTGTTTATGTTATGTATTCTAACTTAAACTATGATTGGTTTCACAGCTGTATGAGCAGAGGAAAGATGACATCATGAGAGACTTGCAGTCATTATGATCATGTGATCCAACCCAAACCATGACATGCTTTAATAGTTATATTATTCATGGGCATAGGTTTCAAATAGAAGATCATAGCAAAAGTTTAAGAAAACAAAACAGTGGGGTGGTTGTAGTTGGCAAAATTGGCATTGAAGTCGAAAGTATAGATTATTATAGGGTATTGAGTAAGATTGTTGAGTTGTGGTATCTTGGAGGAAGGCAATTGATATTGTTTCATTATAATTGGTGAGATATTTATGACAAAGAGAAATAAGTCAAAATAGATAAATATGGTTTTGCTAGTGTTAATCGTCAATGATTTTTGAAAACAAATTGGCCCTTTACATTAACCAATCAAGCTTCACAAGTATTTTATGCCACTGACACTACCAATAAGGGTTGGTATGTTGTGCTAAAGATACAAATCCATGACTCATTTTGTTGTGACAAATCAGTTGATGTAGAGACCAACTATTATAGAAAATTTCTAAATCTGAACCAAAAATCAGTGCCCAAGAAAGAGAAATGACGGCCACATGCCATGCTTGGAGAGAGAAAATAGCATCACAAGATGGGATGCTTAGAGAGAAAAAGTGAGCACATGCCTAGAGAGAGAAAGGAATGCCCAAGGAGAGAAAGGAGCATCCCAAGTGATCATGCCTCCCCAACTTCTAGGAGAGAGAAAGGGGCATGCAGATGGGAGAGAGAACACCTAACATGAAGAGAAACTTGGAGAGGAGAGAGAGATATAGAGAGAGAAAGTACTCCTAGATAGAGACATCATTTGCCTCCTTGGATTCATGTGTCCCCACTTGTAAGAGAGAGAAGATGCCTCCTAAAGAGAGCGCGTAAAGAGGAGAAAGAGATGCCTTCTACCCTCAACTTAACTTAGCTCAACTCAACTCATCTAAGCCTTTTTTCTAACTACATGGGGGGGGGGGGGGTCGGCTAAGACGCCTTCCACCCTAGAGAGAGGAAATTATAAGGAGAGAGAAAGTTATGCATGGGGAAGAGAGAGGCGCTAGGGTTTTCACATGTCCTCTAGAGAAAGAGGGTGGTGACATGGTGAGGGAAGAGAGAAAATATTTTTACAGAGAAAAGAATATTGTATTTGTTATACAACGGATCAGCTTTGATACCAATTGTTGCATCAAACTAGTTGATGCATGAACCAAATGTTGCAAAAGATCCCCGGATCTAAACCAAAAATTAGTGCCCAAACAAGTGAAAAGGTAGCCACCTGATCCTATGCAAGAGAGCAAAAAAGGGCATCACAAGATGAGACACCTAGAGAGAGAAAAAGGATGCATGCCTAGAGAAAGGGATGTCTAGGAGAGAGAAAGTAGTGTCCTAATCTTTTAGAGAAA
>UESW01002004.1:0-90013 GCA_900491605.1 Calamus simplicifolius | reverse complement strand
AACCTTGTTCCTTCTCCACCTCAGCTTTTTAGACCCAAAATCTGATGAAGACCTCTAATGTCTCCCTCATGAAGTGACTCAAACCTTCATTAAGAAATCATTAGTCAAGGTTAAGAAGTATCTTGCCTCGTTTCTGGCTGAACTAGGACTAGTCCCTATACATTCATGTGTACCAATTCTAGGGAGGCTGAACTTCTAGCAGTATTGATTGTGAACTAAACTCTCTTCTGCTTTTCTATCTGACATGGCTTACAAATCTTCATATCTCTACCACTCAGATCTAGAATCAACCCCCTCTTGCTCAGTTCCTCCAACCCCTTATCTCCCATGTTGCCTAGATGGTAATACCACATCTTGTACACATCCCGAAGATCATGTGCCATGCTGCTACTTCAGATCTTTCAGTCACCACAGAGCCCTCTATCCTGTAGAGGTTGCTCTCTAGACTTCTTTCTCTCATTACCACTATACCACCATTGGAGATGCTTATAACTTTACTCCTAGCATGACTGCTAAAGCTGTAACCACTCCGCTTTAGGTATCACAGTGACACCAAATTCTTCTTGAACTCTCAGACTTGCTTCACACTAGTGAGAGTCCACACTATCCCATGAAAAATCATCAACCTCATTGTGCCAATACTAGCCACCTTGCAAGGGTGATCATCTCCAAGAGTCACACTTCATTGACCTCGGTGTATGTGCTGAACCAAGACCAATTTGGTGTGTAGTGATGCGAATAGGCTGAATCTAGGGTCCATAATTCTTTGCTATGCTTGTGACTATCTGATACCACTAAGAGATCATCTCCCACCTCCTGATTAGCTACTGTGCTTAATGATTTAGATCTTCCCTCTCCTCACTTCTAACTCTTCTTCTTTGGACAATTCTTCTTAAAATGTCCAACCTCACAACATTTGCAACACTTGACTTCTTTCTTGCCCTTCTTGAACTTTGATCATCCTCTTTGATTACTCTTGTCCCTACATCTTCTAGACTTTTCCTCCACAGACAAAGCCTCCTATGGAATTGTTTCCTTGGTCATCCTCTTCCTTTGCTCATTTGTGCGTAGCACTGAGACTGTCCTCATAATATAAAGTTTCCTTCTTGTAGATCAATGTCATGACCAATGGATCATATAAAGAGGGCAGCGAACACAATAGCAGCAAAGACTTATCTTACTTCATCTTTACACCAACATTCAGCAACTCATTACTGATCTGGTTGAACACCTAGATGTAGGCCACCACGCTTCTACCTTCTACCATTCAAAGGCTATAGAGGTGCTTCTTCAATGTCAACTTATTGCATATATTCTTTTCCATGTAGAGAGTGTACAACTTAAGCAAAGTCCCTTGGAGGTCTTTTCCTCTAGTACTGAATAGAGAGCCAAATCAGCCAAGCACCCTCTAATCGCTGAACATGCTCATTTCTCCAAAGACATCCATTACCCATTTGACATCCCATTTGGGCATTCTTCCAATGCTAGATCCAAGTCGTGCTGCACCAAAAGATCCTTCACCCAAACTTTTCATATAGAAAAGCTTTCCTTCCCATCAAATTTCTCAAAATCAACCTTGATGATGCTACTAACCATGGCTAGATCTAACACTAAAAATACAACATAAATTCTAGGAAGATTAAGAAATACCTTGATGGAGCCTTACTGAAATTTTTTAGCCCTTTGAAGATCTTTAATAAAAATCTGCTCTTCTTTCTCCTTGCAAACCCGGGCTCTGATACCAATTGTTGTGCAATGGATCAGCTTTGATACTAATTATTGTGTCAAACCAGTTGATGTCAGGATCAACTGTTGCAAAAAATATCTAGATCTAGACCAAAAATTAGCACCCAAATAAGTAGAAAGGCAGCCACCTGGCCCTATACAAGAAAGAGAAAAAAGGCATAACAAGATGAGATGCCTAAAGAGAAAAAGGGTGTACGCCTTAAGAGAGAAAGGGATGCCAAGGATTGAGAAAGTGGCATCCCATAAAATCTTACACCTTGTAATCTCCTAGAGAGAGAAAAACAGCATGCTGATGCAAGAGAGGATGCCTAATTAGAGAGAAAAATATGGAGGAGAGAGAAAGTAACATTAGAGAGAGAAAATGATACTTAATCAATTTTTCTCTGAAACTGAGTGGAGTCGACACCTCAATTTGAGGAGTCGACACCTCTTCTGTGTCGCTCTCGGTCCTTGACCTTGGAGCCGACACCCGCTTAAGTGGAGCCGACTCCAGTTCGGGGCTAACTATGTTAGCGACTTGGAGTCGCACCCGACTTTGCGGGAGTCGACACCTGGTGGTCCCAAATTAGCTTTATTAGGGCAGAGTCGACACCTTATTTCTATCTTTCCAAACCCTTTCCAAATCCAAACTCAAAACCTTCCAAAGAAGATTTAATGGCACCTAAAGGGGATCGATGAGCTAGAGGAAGACGGCGAGCAAGCCACTCCGAGAGCCATCAGATAATCCTGGTGTAGAGGAGTTATTACCATGGGTAGAAAAGTTGATTTTGATTTCTTTGATAGGGTTTTGTGCAAATTAAAGAACTAGGGATAAAGTTGCTCATGCCTCTATCCAGAGTTAAAGATTTATGGAGACAGGATTGTTAGTTCTGTTAGAGGAAAGAGAATTCATCTTACTTTCTTTAAAAAAAAGCATTCCTGTCACTGGATTTTTTATTCATAGTGAGAAACTGCTTTGTCAAGGATGTTAGGAAGAGAAATAGAATTTGAAATTAGGGCCAATTGCTTGGCTTAGGCTCCATAACATCTGCAGTAGGACTTCCCAATGGCCTATGTCTCAGAGCGAGACATTGTTGTTATGGAAGTTTGACGGGTCAGCCAATCTTGCATGATGATTCATGGCTGAGGCTCAGATCTTCACTACCCTATGGAATGACTAACCTTGGTTTTTAGGAGTCAAGTTAGCCTGAGCCTCAAGAACCCACACTGACCTAAGCTTGGCCCTTGCAAATGGGTTTGTAAAGTAGATGGTAAAAAAGGAAAGGCATCTCATGATGCCTAATGGTGTGAGGCAGGACCCTTGGCCTTCCCAGTGATGTCTCCCTACTAGCCTTGGAAGTCATCGTTTTTCACCAGTTAGAACAGCTTAGTTTTTTTGCTTTCACAAGGAAGAATGAAACAAACCTTATGAACTAGAGGTTGGATGAAAATTATATTGAATCTACACTTGGAGCCTCCGCTGAATCCTTAAGAATGATCTCAAGAACTTTTGAAAACTTAAAGACAGGTGGAGAATCAAGACTTATTCCAAATGCAATGCTGAGCTTCAGGATAAAGCCTGCATGTACATTTGTTGATGACTTGACTCAATCTCAAAATGGCTTGGAACTGCAAAACCATTAGAACTAATTACGTAATGAAGTTCAAAGCCCATAGCCCAATTTGATGTTGCTTTGATGTAATAAGTTTAGAGCCCAAAATGAAGTTTCTATGTAAGTTGACTTCTTGATGAACTTATTTGATACTTAATGAATGTCATTTGATCTTGAAGCTATCAATTTTGTCATTTCACTTAAACTTTTTGACCTTTTTGTTGATTAAAAAGGGGGAGAAGTGTATTTGATGTATATGCATTGAAAGTAAAAAAAGGGGAGAAGACGATAAATTTAGCTTTTGTATATGCATTGGATCAAGTAAGCTTAATTTACTGGTATCTAATTAATTGCACATGCTATATAGCATTGAAAGGATGAATAGATGATAGATATAAAATTGGTATCAAACATTAAAGTTTACTGTTAAAAGGAAGAACATATGTTAAATTGAGTATCATAGGGGAGCTACCTCATTCAGGGGAGCTTATCTGTGAGGAATACATATTTGAGAAATTTGATTTGAAAATCTTATTGTTTACTCATGCATATACTCAATGTTTTTATAATCATCAAAAAGGGGGAGATTGTTGACCCAATTATTGATTTTGATGATTAATAAAAGACATGAGTATATTCATTTGGTTTCTAATTGATTTAACAAGTGTTTCAGGGATTTAAAATGTTTGATCAATCAAAAGGACAAAGAAACATGTTTTGAATCAATGTTTTAAAAAGAAATTTTCAAAGTTCAGAGCCTGGAGTCGACACCCAAATGGTAAGGAGCCGACCCCAAGGCATATCAGAAAGTTTGGGATTTTGGCACGGTCGGAGTCGACACCCAAGGTTTTGGAGCCGACTCCAACCTGAGATACAGAGAAGTGCATTCTGTTTCAGTTTCTGGAGCCGACACCTAAAATTCGGGAGCTGACACCCAAGATTTCGGGAGCTGACACCTGAGTTTCTGGAGCCGACTCTAACCTGAGAACAAAGAGCATATTTTATGGATCATTCTGGAGCCGACACTTATAGTTTTCTGGAGCTGACTCCCGAAAGCGACGTGCCGACACTTACCTTTTTTGGAGCCGACTCCCTAACAACTTTTTCTTTACTATTTTTGAACACCCGACTTGGAGCCGACACCTGAAAAGTTGGAGCCGACTCCAACCTGTCAGGAATAGATTTTTTATCTGTTAGAACGTACTTCAACGGTAAGATTTCTTTTCACCTAACCTCTAACGGCTATTTTCTTTGTGTGCAGAAGAATCCAAACATCTCCAACGGCTATATTTCCCACCTAAAAACTGGATTGAGTGTTCTATAAAAAGGGGGAAACCGTCCGGTAAAAAAATAGAAAAACAAAAAAAAGGAGAGAAATTTTCAAAGAGAAATCTTCGAATCCACGTCTATCTTCTGAAGGGAGATTCAAGAGAAATCCAAGTGATTCAAGTTCAAAATCGAAGGATTCTCCAAGTGAAGAAAAAGAGAGCAAAAGCCCTGATTTTCCCAACTTCTCAACTGCAATCTTTGTGAAGAATATGAGCTGAGGCCTGATTCAACATTTCATAGGAGAAGAGGAAAAGAAAAAAAGAAGAAAAGCTCACATCAAATTCGCTTCAAACAGGCTTTTCTAAATCTTTGTTTACTTATACTGCTTATTTGCTCATTTAAAGAGCATTGCATTGTTGTAAACCTTAAATTAATTTGGTGTTTACTAATTCAATCAGGGGGATTGAATTAGTTGAGGTTGTTTACCTCAGGAACAAGCTAGATTAGCTTGGGTTTGGGTTTTGTGCTGGTGAGCCCGGAAAACCAGTTGGGTTCGTTGTGATCCCAGGGGAAACAACAAGTTTTGAGTTGTGAGCTTGTAAAACAACTCGGCTGTAATCAAGTAGATTATAGTGTGGATCCAAGAGATACTTGGGAGTGGATGTAGGTGTTGGATACACCGAACCACTATAAAATCCTTGTGTTTGCCGTGTTTTGACTCTCTCTCTATCTCTTTATTTGTGCTTAATATTTATCCTGCACTCAATCTTATATATTCCAAAGCACATAGTGTTTAAAAGATTAAATTTTTAAGAACCCAATTCACCCCCCCCTCTTGGGTTGCCATCAACACATTCCTTTTGGGCTTGTGTAGTGCAACCCTAATATTTGTCCTTCGTCTAGCTGCCTCCTGCTAAACTCCTTTGCTTCTCAGCCTCTCATGTCAATCCTCTCTACTTGTGGAGATACCCTAGGAGAGTGCTTCACCTAAATCTTAAATCCTCTTGGTCCACTTGCAAGTGACACTACCGTGTAGAAAGTTATCTGCTTAGTCCTACTTTGTTATACCTTCTACTGTGCTGCTATGGCATCTTACCTTTGGAGGACTGAGTTTTTGTCAAAGGTTGCATCCTTGCTGATGACGACCTTCTTCTCCAAAGGATTCCATAGCTGATACCCCTTGATACAATGCTGATAGCCTAGGAACACCATCTTTTTCGACCTAGCATCCAATTTCTTCTCTTATCAGTCCCAATGTGCATAAATGTCGTGCACCTAAACACCCTCAGATGGTTTAAGCTTGCCTTCCTTTCAGACCACATCTCCTCTAAAATGCCTCCATCCAACTTGGTGTATAGTGACTGATTGACCAAGTAACTGGCTGCATCCGCTGCATCAATCCAAAATATCTTAGGAAGCCCTGCCTAAAGCCTCATATACTTCACCTTTTTCAAAAGTATTCTATTCATCCTCTCGGCCACCCCATTATGTTAAGAACTTTTCTTCACTAAGGAGTGCCTTTCGATGCCTCACTCCTGACAAAAGCTATGAAACTCCTTACTGGTATACTCTCTGCCATTGTCAGACCTCAGAAACTTCCTACTCCTACCCTATTCCTTCTCTACTTCAGCCTTCCAAACTTTAACTCTGGTGAAGACTTATGACTTCTCCCTCATTTAGTAGACTCAAACCTTCCTTGAGAAATCATCAATCAGGGTCAAGAAGTATCTTGCTCCATTTCTAGCTGAAACTGGGGCTGGTCTCCATACATCAGTGTGTACCAATTTCAGAGGTGCTGTACTTCTAGCTGTACTGACTATGAACTGAACTCTCTTATGTTTTCTTATATGACATGGCTTACAATCTCCATATCACCATCACTCATATTTGAAATCAGCCCCCTCTTGCTCAGTTCTTTCAACCCCTATATCCCATGTAGCCTAGGCGGTAATGTCGCATCCTTTACACATCTTGTACATATCCCAAGGATCCTATGTTACAGCTGCTGCCTCAAATCTTTTAGTCACCATGAAGCCGTCCATCATGTAAGGTTATTCTTAAGCCTTCTCCCTCTCATCACCGCCATAGCTCTATTGGAGATGATTAGAACTCTACTTCTTGCATGATTGTTGAATCTATAACCACTCTGCTCCAGATACCTCAGTGACACCGGATTCTTCTTGAGCATTGAAACATGCTTCATACTGGTGAGAGTCCACACTATCCCATCAAACATCCTCACCCTCACTGTGCCAATATCGGCCACCATGTAAGGGTGATCACCTCGGTATATGTTCTGAACCAAGACCAATTTGGTGTGATGTGAACAAGTTGAATTTAGAAGGGTTCATCCTTCTGTGCTATGCCTATGATCATCTGATACTANAGCAAAATGCTGATGAACCTTGTGTATACAAGCTCATTAATGAAAAAAAGCATGATTTTCTTAGTACTTGTTGCCCAGATGTAGCAACCCAAGAGGGGGATAAATTGGGTATTTAATATTAATTACTAGCACAGATATTGCTTAATCACTAGTTAAAAATTAATTCATAGCGGTGTAGTGAAGTGCACGAAACAAAATCACACAGAATAAGCAATCACAAACATAATAGGGTTTATAGTGGTTCGGTGCCAAACTCGGCTCCTACGTCCACTCCCCAAAAACCCTTTGAATTTTACTAATCGATCACAACGATTACAACCCCTAGCCTTCCCACTAGTCCTCTTGTTTCATGGCACAAGGCAGCCAAACCCCTAGCCTTCTCGGCTAGTCCTCTTATTTCACAGCACAAGGAAGCCAAGCCCCTAGCCTTACCCGGCAAGTCATCTTGTTTCATAGCACAAGAAGCCAAACAAAAATCTAGGGTTATCCTTAACCCTATTATAAGAAATTTCAGAATAAATAACAGATAGCTCCTAACTTGAGCAATATTCAAAAAGTACTTTACAAATTTGAAGCAAATCTTCAGCAATGAATGTGGATCCCAAGGTAGCTGAAACTTTGAATGCTTCACTGAATCTGGACAACTTGAGCAGTGATTGAGATTTATCAACTTCCAAGCAAAATACTTGCTTTCCAACACTCCGAAAAATATGCAATGAACACTCTCTTTCTTGATCTCTTTCTCCTCTTTTTCTTTTTCAGATTCGTCATTGTGTTCCTCTGATCTCAGCTATTTAAACCAGAAAAATGTCCATTAGATACATTGGTAATAAGAGGAAATTAAAACGGGAAAGAAATATGACCGTTTGAGTTTATTTCCTTAAACATTGATTGCATTTAATCCTTTGATGAAAAAGATCTCTATCAAATACCAAAAGAAAAAAGTCATAATAATGAGAATGGAAATATAATTAAGAGAGAGAGAGAAAGCGCATGAAAGAGTTTAGAGAGGTGGTTGGCTGGAATTAATTTTCAGCAACTCCTTAAAAAACGTCCGGCCATGGAAAAGGGAGAAGAGGCCCCCAAGCTACTAAGCAAACAAAGCTAGCTAGCTAGCTGAAAAATTCCACAGTAAGAACACTTGAAATCAGCCATAAAAGAAAATAAAGTAGCTAGCTAGCAAGCTAGCTTAATCCATCATGCACACGGTTTAGAAAAGCATCCAGGAAAAAAATTGTTAGCTCTAGAGCTAACTCAATGAAAAGGTTTCATGCATTAAGAGAAAAGTAGTTAGCTATTTAGCTAACTAAATGAAAATTCATGCATCTAGGAAAAAAATGATAAAGTAGTTAGCTTTCCAGCTAACTAGATAAAAAGTTAACTCCATCTTGATAAAAGTAGTTAGCTATTAGCTAACTCAATTCAAAATTTCATGCGCTTGGGAGGAAGAAATGATAAAGTAGTTAGCTGCTAAGCTAACTTGTTTTAACATGCATTCGGCCAGGAGGGAAAAATGCCCAAAAAAGTTAGCTATTCAGCTAACTCTTTCATCATAGCATTCGGCCAAGAGAGAGGGAGGAACAAAGCAGTTAGCTCCCCAGTTAACTGAAAAATCTTTTATAAATCCATGAGAAAGGAGTTAGCTTTCTAGCTAACTAAATTTAAAACTCATGGTGCCGCCCAAGGGAGAAGCTAGCTCTCCAGCTAGCTCATTCAAACTCCATTCGGCCAAGAAATCCTGAAAAAGTTAGCTTCAAGGATAACAAGTTAACTAAAAAGAGAAGGGAAGTTAGCTCACAAGCTAACTCAATATCAAGTCCATTCGGCCAGCCTGTTACAAGAAAGAATAGTTAGCTAACTAAGAGATCTAGCTAACTGATGGAAGGGATAAGTTAGCTCACAAGCCAACTTATTTTATGCATGGTTCGGCTAGGCTCACTGTGAGAGAGAAATAGCTAGCTAGCAAGAGGAGGAAACTAGCTAACATAGTCATGCAATTAACCAAGGAATAATGGATCAATTAGCTATATTTAAGATAAGAGAAAACAAGCTTCCATAACAAGTAAAATTTTGCTTGATAAGGCTCACCTGTACGACACTTGTTCATCCCTGCAATAATTTTAATTGCCATTATAAACTTAGTCTTAATTGTTTTGTAATCATCAAAATCAATCTAGGGGCCAACAATCTCCCCCTTTTTTATGATGACAAAAACATATAAAACCATTAAGCATAAACCATTAAGCATGCAAAAAAAATATGTAATCTCCCCCTGAACATATTAATCTCCTTCTGAATATATGGAGTGCATGACTTTTTCCATAATTTCATTTTATGCATTATTCTTCTCTCTTTTTTGTCATTGATCAAAAAGATAATTTGAGAAATATGCAATAATCCAACGCATAATTCATGAAGATAAGATGCATACAATATTTAAGTCAAACATAATACATTGTCAAGTCAAGCATAAGATAAATATTACAAAAACATTGTCCTAAACATTCATCACTCACAAGACAAATTTTACAAGCATCATACAAAATATAGAACAAATATAATGAAGTCATTTATCATCATCTGAAGAGATAACATTTGGTTGCTGAGAGGATCCGTCTAGTCGACTGGATGGTCCAGGGACATCATCTGACTGTTGCGGAGGAGGCATCCATAGGTGTGGATGAGAGAATAATCCACCAGGAGCTGAGGCAGCAGTAAGGCCAATGTAGGTTTCCATGAGACTACTAAGCTTCATGGTAGATGCGTTCAGGTGATCAAAAATATTCGTTGCATCCTTCGTTTGGCTTTCACTAGATCTCATTTGATAAGTCACCATTCAGCTTTAGTTTCAAAGTTTTCAAGCTTGGATTTCATTAGGTCGACTTCTTTCAAAATACTATCCATCAAAGATTCATTGTGGTGGAACACTCAGCCATTAAGAACATTAACATCATGGACAAGTTGTTTTTGAGTCACAATTAATTAGGAACGGGTTTCAAAAACTAAGGAGATATGGGGTACCATAGTGAAGTCATTAATAGATGAATTGCTGTCACTGGTACTTTGACTTGATAGAGCATTAGAAAGTTCATGGATAATCCGTTGAATCTGATCTTCACTAATTAGCATGGTAGGAAGAGTAGAAGTTGAGTTGTTATATTGATTTGAAGATTCGGGTACATCAGGAGGTTCAATTAAAAATGGATTTGGTTCAGTCATTCCAGCTAAGAATGAATTGGGTTGATGATAATCAAAATTAAAGAAGTTTGGATGAGAACAAGCAGGTGGAGGTGGATCTGAAGGTACTAAATTTGTTGGTTGAAAAGCAGGTTTATCACCAGTTCTAGACCTAACTTTAGTCCATATACCATTTCGTTTAGCATAATCCATACGGTGGAGGAAATGCACATTAAATATATCAGTATGACGTAATGCTACATTCGTTTCTCCTTTGAGTTTCACATGGTGAAATTCAAACACATAAGTGAGAAACATCCTGTATGGTAATGCAGCTTTAGATCTACCTACAGCGTCTTTCATTATTATCATCATTAATTCAGGCAAGTTTAAAGGAGTTTCTTCTAATATATCAAACATTATACCTATATCTCTAT
Organism: Calamus simplicifolius; assembly: GCA_900491605.1. Lineage (NCBI taxonomy): Eukaryota > Viridiplantae > Streptophyta > Magnoliopsida > Arecales > Arecaceae > Calamus > Calamus simplicifolius. Next base: position 79,406 of record UESW01002004.1, on the reverse strand, counting down.
TAGTTACAGCATTAAACGATCCGGCACGAGGAGCAAAAATCTTTGCAATGATGCTATGTAGCAATCTATTTTCAATAGATAACATGTTTGCATCATGATTAACTATATTAGCATCATCATCCTCTAAGCCTAAAATCGTTGCAATTTTATAGTTTCTTTCACTTGGGAAGTTTACTAGAACGCCATTTGACGAATGCCTAAGGCGGAACCTAGCATTTCACTATCAAATTGGATTTTAACATTTTTAACAATTGAGGTTATGGTTCCATCACCAAAATTTATATTTTCATAAACTCATATATTAAAGTTGGAAAGATAGGCTTTTTAGTGGATAGAAGATTTAATCAACCTTGAGATGCAAGTAGTTTTCCTATCTTAAACTCTTCTTGTTCTAGGAAATTAAAATCTACTAACCTTCCATTAGCTATTGATCTAGTGGTAAGGGATGGAAAGATACATCTTGAAGAAGAAGGCTTCTTTGGAAGATCGGAGGACTCATCTCTTGAATGAGTTGATTTCTTCTTTGGAGCCATTCCCTTTCTTCTAGATGTGAAAGGATTTGAAGCTTGAAGAAGAAGAATGAAGGAAGGACGGTTTGGAGAAGGCGTGGAGAAGAAGACAACTTTTCTTGATGAAACGAGTGAAATGAAGAGGGTGAAAGCTTTTATATGAAGATCTAAAGCGGTTAACTGATCAGGTGGCTGGTTGGTTACCTGGTCAGTTACTACTTTAAATAAATCCAAGAAGAAATAGGTGGCCGGTTGAGTGGAATAAATTTAAGTGGATTTCATGGTAGGGAGATAGCCAAGGCTAGTTAACTAGTCAGCTAACTGACACACTAAAAGAAGAAAGCAATGATTGCAATTTAAAGATGTTACATGAAGGGATTTGATTGATTAGATTAAGATTAGTCAAGCAACTCATGCTAACCATGATATTTAATCATAAAGTCAAGTACCACAAGCATAATTAATTAAATAGATGGATTGATCATTCCAAGTTCCCTTCTAATTTCATAAAATTTCGATTCTTCTAATGGTTTAGTAAAAATATCTGCAAGTTATTTTTCAGTACATAAGAATTCTAATATAATGTCACCATTATTAACATGATCCCTAATGAAATGATGTCTAATTTCTATATGTTTAGTTCTTGAATGTTGAATGGGATTCTTAGTTAAATTAATTGCACTAGTGTTATCACATTTTATTGGTATGCCTTTCTGTTTGATACCATAATCCTCTAGCTGCTGCTTAATCCATAAAATTGAGCATAGCAACTTCCAGCTGCAATGTATTCGGCCTCGGCCGTAGACAATGCTACTGAATCTATGTATCCTATAAACCATGAGATTAAGTTAACACCTAGGAATTGGCAAGTTCCACTAGTTGATTTTTTGTCTAATTTACATCCAGCAAAGTCTGAATCTGTGTATCCTATAAAGTCAATACTAGATTGTCTGTCATACCAAAGTCCTAAGTTTTTAGTTCCATTTAGAAAACTCTGTGGCTTATAGGAGTCGACTCTGAAACTCTAGAGTCAGCTCCGGAACGTATCAAAAGTCAGATATTTTTCTGATTGACTTTGAAATTCATCCCAGAATAAATTTAAAATATAAATGTGACTTAAATACATTAAATATGACATTAAGCATGGATTCAAGACATGTTTCAAAATTCATAGATTGAATTATAATGTGTAAAAATTCTTTTTTGAAATCTTTTAAGCATAGAGCTTAAAACTCCTTTTTCCAAAGGATTCAAAGCTCATTAAATTTAACCATTGAGAGTCCATACCTTTCAATTTGAATAAGCTCAAGGTTTTGATAAATAGACTCATTGTATTCTTTAAGGTACTCATGGCTTTTGGAAATCATCAAAATCAATAAAGTTGGGGCAATTATGTTTCAATAATTTCTCAACAATCTCCCCCTTTTTGATGATGACAAAAACATTGAGTATATGCATTATAAAATTGAAAAATTTGTGATTCCAAAATCAACTATTGTGTTCATGGAAAGGCTCCCCCTCAATGAGGTAGCTCCCCCTATGAACCTTAATTTTATAATCATTCAAAAATTTTCAAATTCAGAAACTTAATCATTTTCTTTATGAAATTCAATTTATCTCTTCCCCTTATGCTCTCCCTCTTTCAAAAATTAAACTTTGATTGAATTGAAGGCATATACGATTGAATAAAATCTCTCCCCCTTTTTTGTAATCAACAAAAAGGTTAGGAAGTTCAATATCAATAACATTCTTTATCTTTCTCTATTTAACCTATCAATTGAGGATAATCATTCAAAGTATTCAAGGATCTTACAATTGAAATAGACATAAGTAATGCATCAAACTTTCTCATTACTTCAAAATGATAATACATGAAAATGTAAACATGCTCATTGCATTGAAAGTAAACTTGATTACATCAAAAGAGATTACATAAAAAGTTAAAAGTTTCTTCTAGTAATTCTATTCAAGTGATCAACAATCTGCTTCATTCCTTCACATTGAAGTCTAACATAATCTTTGAGCTTATTATCAACAAAAGTACAAGCAGATGTAATTTTATCCTGAAGCTCGGCGTTGCACTGGGAATAGGTCTCTGAGTCACCACAGATATCCTTAAGTTCTCCAAAGATATTCTTTAAGTCTTCACTTAAGGAGCTGGTAGATGAACTGAGAGTAGACTCAATCGATGCAACCCGATCACTAAGTGAATATAAGGCTTCTTTTAAATTCATAAACTTTTCATCAAATTCTACTTTCAGTCTATTTTCATGCTCACTTATCTCAGATTTGAATAAAGATCTAAGCTGATCTAACTGTACATCAGAAAAGCTACCAGATGATAGAGTTGAAGACTGAGCAGGAGCAATAGCAGGAGCAGGGGTAGAATCGGGAGCAGAGCTGGAACAGAATCTGGAACAGACGAGCACTGAGGAGGCTCAGGTGATGAATGTCTCATAGAAGGTCTGGGGGCCTCAGTATCTATAGCTCTGTCCTCTGTAACATTCTTTCTCTCCAATTTCATTTCTCTTAACAAACCCCATTCGATGTATAGTAGCCAAAGAGTAAAAATCAGTATGCCTTAGTTCCTTTTTCGGCTCACTATCACCAAATACAATCCCTTAGCTTCGAAATAACTTAGTTAAAACCATGCCATAGGGAAAACTTGATTTCTTTTTCCCACCACAATCTGCAATGTACCATATGATCATCCGAGGTAGATTAATGGGCTTCCCAGAAACAACAGCATCCATAATGAAAATATCTCTCTCAGATACATAGTCGAATCTGCCGGTCTTGGGAAACAAAATTCTGCTGCAGATGTTGTGAAGTAATCTTAATTCCAAAGGCAATTGACTAGCAAATACTTCTTCAAATCCTTCAAAATTTCTGTTCAATAGCCTAAAGAGGGCTAGAGATCTATCTTCTGGGGCAAAGGTGGATGGTCCAGACAGGGGTAAATTCAACAATCTAGATAGTATAGAGGAAGTGATGTTCAGACCAATGCCTCTCACTTTGCTCACTAAACCATCATCTCCTCTGGTCAAATTCTTGTAAAATTCCTTAATGAGAGCAGGGTAAGTGGGACAGTCCAATGAACATATATTCTCAAATCCCATCTCAATCAGTTGTCTACCTATTATAAAGCCTTCATTCTCAAACAATTCAAAATCAACCTTTCTTCCTGTTGTGACAACTCTACTGGAAAGATGATCTACTTGAAGAGTGGGAGCTGGAGCAGGAGAATCACCGGAGAAGGGGTAGAGGATGAATCCGTAGACGGCTCGCGGACGGGTCGTCAAACGGTCGCTTCCTCTTCAAACCGGCGCCACTAGTGCTAGCTCCATGGGTTTTGGGTGCCATAGATCTCGAAGGAGTGGTTAATCAGAGGTTTTTTGAGGTTTGGAGGGTTTGGGAAAGCTTTGGAGAGGGTTTGGAATGATTGAAACGAATGAAATGTCCGTGGGGTCGACTCGTGCCCTAAATAATCAGACTGGGACCACGTCGAGTCAACTCGCGCAAAGTGTGGAGTCGGCTCCCGACTAGTCACAGAGCACGGACACGATCTCGAGTCGACTCGCTCAGAGAAGGGGTCGACTCCTGAGTTTCAGTAGAAACTCGAGTCGACTCCGATACTGTTCGAGTCGGCTCCTAGACAATTTCAGAGAAAAAACAGATTAGGATTCAGAGAATCCGAAATGAGTCCGAAATTTGATCTTTGAGTATGATTAAAAATCATGGATTTTGAGAGATCAAATTGATATGAGTTCTAGATAAAATTTCTTAAGATTTTGAGAAATTGAAAGAACTCTGGATATATTTCCTTAAAGGTTTCAAAATTTATTCAAAAGGGTTACAAATTCTAACTCTCCTCTAAGATAACAAAATCTTTCTTCGCTTAAAGGTTTTGTAAAGATGTCAGCTAATTATTCTTCAGTGTTTACATAATCTAAACAAATTTCAATATTAGCTACATGTTCTCTTATAAAATGATATCTAATTTCTATGTGTTTTGTCCTTGAGTGTTGAATTGGATTTTTAGTTAAGTTGATTGCGCTAGTGTTATCACATCTTATGGGTGTTTTATCAAGTGTGATACCATAGTCTTCAAGTTGTCGCTTAATCCATAGGATTTGCGCACAGCAACTTCCAGCTGCTACATATTCAGCTTCAGTAGTTGATAATGCAACTGAATTTTGCTTTTTGCTAAACCATGTGATTAAGTTACTTCCTAAGAAATGGCATGCACCACTTGTGCTCTTTCTATCTAATTTACATCCAGCATAATCAGAATCCGAATATGCAATTAGGTTTAATGTAGAGTCTCTAGAATACCATAAACCTACATTTTTAGTTCCATTTAGATATCTTAAAATTCTTTTAACAGCTATTAAATGTGATTCTTTAGGTTCAGATTGAAATCTAGCACATAAACATACTGAAAACATAATATCTGGTCTACTTGCTGTTAAATAAAGAAGGGATCCGATAATACCTCGATAGTATTTTTAATCAATCTTTTTACCTTCTTCATCTTTGTCTAGCTTGCATGAAGGACTCATTGGAGTTCCGAGGGGTTTCATTGTTTCCATACCAAACTTTTTGAGTAGTTCTCTTGTGTATTTGGTTTGATTGATAAAGATTCCCTCCTTGCATTGTTTAATTTGGAGTCCAAGGAAGAAGTTGAGTTCTCCCATCATGCTCATCTCGAATTCTCCCTGCATCAACTTTGCAAATTCTTGACAAAGAGAATTGTTAGTAGCACCAAAGATAATGTCATCTACGTATATTTGTACTACAAGTAAATCTTTACTTTTTCTTTTTTAAAAACAAAGTTTTATCAACGTTTCCTCTTACAAATTATTTTCAATTAAGAATTTACTTAACCTATCATACCAAGCTCTAGGTGCTTGTTTCAAACCATATAAAGCTTTGTGCAATTTAAAAACGTGATTTAAAAATTCGTGATCTTCAAAACCTGGTGGTTGTTCTACATAAACTTCTTCATTTATAAATCCATTTAAAAATGCGCTTTTTACATCCATTTGAAATAAGTTAAAATTCATATGACATGCAAATGCAAGTAATAGCCTAATGGCTTCTAATCTAGCAACTGGTGCAAAGGTTTCATCAAAATCAATACCTTCCTCTTGATTATATCCTTTAGCAACCAATCTAGCTTTGTTTCTAATTACTATGCCATTTTCATCTAGTTTATTTCTAAAAACCCATTTTGATCCTATTACTGAATGATTTTTAGGTCTTTCAACTAAAGTCCAAACATTATTTCTAGTAAATTGATTTAGTTCTTCTTGCATTGCTAACATCCAATTATTATCTTTTTCAGCATCTTCTATAGTTTTAGGTTCAATTTGTGATACAAATGCAAGATGATTACTAATATTTCTCATGTATGATCTAGTTCTTATTCCTTGAGATGGATCACCTATAATCAATTCCTTGGGATGACTATGGGCATATCTCCAATCTCTTGGAAGATCTATATCATTATGATTAATATTGACATCATCGTTCTTATGTGAATCATCATCTTTAGCTTCTTGCTCATGATCTGAAGATACTTCAATATTCAGTTTTTCAAGATCTTTTTCAATTATTTTTGTATCTTCCTCATCATCAATCTTTTCAGATCCAGTTGCTAAAGATTCATCAAAAACTATATGAATGGATTCTTCAACTACTAATGTTTTCTTGTTAAAGATTCTATATGCCTTACTAGTCGTTGAATAACCTAGAAAAATTCCTTCATTAGATTTAGCATCAAATTTTCCTAAGTTGTTTTTACCATTATTATGAATGAAACACTTACATCCAAATGCATGAAAGTATTTTATATTTGGTTTTCTTTCATTCCATAATTCATAAGGTGTTTTCTTTAATATTGGTCTTATTAAAGCTCTATTTAAGATGTAACATGCTGTGTTAATTGCTTTCGCCCAAAAGTACTTTGGTATGTTACTTTCGCATAGCATGGTACGGGCCATGTCTTCTAGAGTCCTATTTTTTCTTTCAACTACACCGTTTTGTTGTGGAGTCCTAGGGGCTGAAAAATTATGATTAATTCTATTTTTAGAACAAAAACTTTCGAATAAGTGATTTTCAAATTCAGTTCCATGATCACTTCTTAGAGATACTATAGTAGTTTTTCTCATTTGTGACTTTCTTGAAGAATTTCAAAAATATCGAGAAAGTCTCATCTTTGTGAGCTAAAAACATTACCCAAGTATATCTAGAATAATCATCTACAATCACTAGACCATATTTCTTTCCTCCTAGACTTGTGGTTCTAGTTGGTCCGAAAAGATCCATGTGAAGTAGCTCTAGTGCCTTAGAAGTTGAAACAATGTTTTTAGATTTGAAAGAACTTCTAGTTTGTTTTCCAAATTGACATGCATCACATATTTTATTGTTTTCAAAATCTAGTTTAGGTAATCCTTTAACTAAATCCATTTTAATTAGTTTTGAAATAAGGTGTGTGCTTGCATGACCTAATCTACGATGCCACAACCATCCAATATCATTTATGTTAGCATTGTCAGCAATTAGGCAATGACTACTTTCAGATAATTTATCTAAGTCAACTAAGTACACATTGCCATGTCTATAACCAGTAAAAACAATGCTATCATTAATGGAATCAGATACTATGCAAATAGAAGATTTAAATGAAACATTAAAGTTCTTATCACATAGTTGGCTTATACTAATTAAATTGTGCTTTAAACCATCAACATAAAGTACATTATCAATAACTATAGATGGAGTTATGCGAACTTTACCAAGGCCCATTATTTGACCTTTACCGTTATCGCCAAACGTCACAACTCCACCTTTCTTTTCTTCCAGGGTGATGAATTCATCTTTGTCACCCGTCATATGTCTTGAGCAGCCACTATCAAGGTACCACTTTTTCTTTGATCTTTTGGCTACAAGACATTCCTGCAACATAATTTAAACTTTATGTTTAGGTACCCAAGCTTTCTTGGGTCCTTCATGGTTAGTAGCAATAAGAATTATTCCTTTTGGAACCCATATTTTCTTTGCTTTAACATTTAACTTGTTGTTATTATTTAACGTTTTGCATTCAAATGATTTATGACCCTTTTCATTGCATTTGAAACAAGTTATATTACTTTGGTTGGCTTTTACAAAAATATTCTTTAAAGATTTTTGTTTCCTTAATGTGTTATACCCTAAACCTGCTTTGTCAAAAATAGCTTTTTGACTATCTAAGATCATGTTAAGCTTAGTTGAACTTAAGGTGAATTTCTCAACAATGTCTTTATATTTTTTAACATCTTTCTTAAGAAAGTCATTTTCTTTAACTTGCTGTTCTTTTTCTAAAGCTAAAGTTTCTAATTGATCTTTTAAATCTTTTGTTGAGTTTTTAGTTTCAGATTTTAGCAAATCTATTTCTTGATTAAGATTATCTCTTTCTTTGCTAAGTTCTTCTTTTTCATTAGTTAAGTTATTAACTTCTAAAGCTAATTCATTTTTACTTTTAGCTAAGCTAATATTGTCATTTTTCAAAAACTTATACTTCTTTTTCAAGGATTTAAAATCAATCATAAGTTCATTGAAAGCCTCAAACATTTCATCAAATGTAAATTCATCATTTGAGTTTTTAGAACTTACCTCATTGTTGTTGTCGTCGTTGTTGGCCATGAAACAAACATTAGCAACTTCTTTTGTTCTTCTTCTTCGGAAGAAGACTCTTCACTATCAGTCCAAGTTGCCATGTATGCTTTCTTCTTTTTCTTGTAGGCCTTTTTCAGCAAAGGACAATCATACTTAAAGTGCCCTGGCTTTTTGCACTCATAACATACTAAGGGCTCTTTTTCTTTTTCTTTCTCCTTGTCCTTTTTCTTATCTTTTTCTCCATCAAATCTTGCTCTAAATTTCTTTTATGGAAGGGCCTTTTTCTCATAAACTTTCTGAATTTTTTGGCCAAGAGAGCAGTTTCCTCATCATCTTCATCATTACTTTCACTGCTGCTCTCTTCCATTTCTGCAGTCTTGAGGGCAAGTGTTTTCCTTCTTTTTGTATCCTCCTCAACATGCTGCTTCATTGTTAACTCGTGGGTCATTAAGGATCCTAGAAGCTCCTCTAAAGGTAATGCATTGAGGTCCTTTGCTTCTTGGATAGCAGTGACTTTCGCTTCCCACGATCTTGGTAGTGACCTAAGAATTTTGCGCACAAGATCAGCATTAGAATAAATTCTACCAAGACTTTTTAAACCATTCACAATATCAGTGAATCTAGTGAACATGCATGTGATGGTTTCAGTTTGTTCCATTGTAAACAATTCGTATTTATGAACCAAAATATTTATCTTTGATTCTTTTACTTGGTTTGTTCCTTCATGAGTTATTTCCAACCTATCCCAAATTTCTTTTGCGGAATTACATGTTGAGATTCGGTTGAATTCATTAGAGTCTAAGGAACAATATAAAATATTAATGGCTTTGGCATTTAGTAGTGCCATTCTCCTATCATTATCATTCCAATCCCTTTCGGGCTTAGGAACAATAGTGCCATCAATAAGGTGTGTGGGTGTACTAGATCCGTTTATTATTACTCCCCACAATTCATAGTCCGAAGCTTGAATGAATATTCTCATTCTAGCTTTCCAATATGAATAGTTGGTTCCATTAAATAAAGGAGGTCGATTCGTAGAATGACCTTCAGCAAAACATGAACCACTTTGTGTTTCCATAAGGATCTTTAGCCCTTGATTGTGAGATCAAATTCTAAATGAGCACTAGCTCTGATACCAATTGTTGGCCCAGATGGCAACCCAAGAGGGGGGGGGGGTGAATTGGGTTCTTAAAAATTTAAGTCTTTTTAACTTTAGTTGATTAGTTAGCAAGATGTGCAAGTGAGAGGCTAACTTAAATCAATACACAAGCAAATAAAGAGAGATAGAGAGAGAGAAAATATGGCACGGCAAACACAAGATAATTTTATAGTGGTTCGGTGCAACCAACACCTACGTCCAGTCCCAAGATTCACTTGGGTCCACACTATAATCTCTCTAGATTACAGCCGAGTGTTTTCCAAGCTCACAACTCAAACTTGTTGTTTTCACGGGCGCACAACGAACCCAGCCGGTTTTAACACGGGCTTACCAGCACAAAACCCTACACGTTGTTTTCACGGGCTCACAACTAACCCAACACAAGCACTCCGGCTTGCAATAAGGTATATCAACCTCCACTGATTCAATCCACTGATTGAATCAGCAACCAATTAGAATAACAGTGTTTGGATAATGAAATGCTCCCCTTGAGCAAATATACAAATGTATAAAATAAAGAGTTAGAAAAGCCTGAGTATTGCAGATGGTAGTGGCCTTGGCTTTCTTCCTTCTTCTCTTAACTCCTCTTGAAGTGTTGAATCAGGCCTCAGCAAGATTCTTGACCGTTGAAGACTTTGGAGTTGAGATGAAGCTTTTTCTCCTGTTGAAAATCCTTCGATTTGATCTTTGAAACGTTTATGGATTTTCTTTTGACTCTTGTGGATTGATGAGATGGAGCAGACGAATCTTTCTCTTTGATTTCACTCCTTTTGAATCACTCTATTTTGAGCTAAAAGATTTTCCTATGAAAGCTCTGTTTTTCCCTCTTTTTGAAAGATATTCTTTTCTCTCTTTTTGATTTTTTCTTGATCATATTGATTTGAAAAGATCTCCTCTATTTATAGATTCTGCAAAAATATATCCGTTAGAGACAAAGAAAAATAGCCGTTATTTGAAAATCTTACCGTTGGGGCTGATGTGTCATTGTTAAAAATCGCGCCCAGATTTCACAGAGTCGACTCGAGCTCTATGGGAGTCGGCTCGAAGTCGATTACTAAAATAGAAACATTTTAAACATTAGAGGGTCGACTCGCGAAAACTAAAGTGTCGGCTCCAGAAAATCGGGAGTCGACTCGAGAAAAATGGGGAGTCGACTCAAGAAGTGCTCAAAAAACATGGTTTCTGTTGTTTGAGCGGAGTCGGCTCGCACAGACAGGAGTCGGCTCGCAAAGAGTCAGGGGTCGACTCTTGAAAACCAAGGGTCGACTCGAGAAAATTAGAAAACTCTGTGGCTTATAGGAGTCGACTCTGAAACTCTAGAGTCAGCTCCGGAACGTATCAAAAGTCAGATATTTTTCTGATTGACTTTGAAATTCGTCCCAGAATAAATTTAAAATATAAATGTGACTTGAATACATTAAATATGACATTAAGCATGGATTCAAGACATGTTTCAAAATTCATAGATTGAATTATAATGTGTAAAAATTCCTTTTTGAAATCTTTTAAGCATAGAGCTTGAAACTCCTTTTTCCAAAGGATTCAAAGCTCATTAAATTTAACCATTGAGAGTCCATACCTTTCAATTTGAATAAGCTCAAGGTTTTTGATAAATAGACTCATTGTATTCTTTAAGGTACTCATGGCTTTTGGAAATCATCAAAATCAATAAAGTTGGGGCAATTATGTTTCAATAATTTCTCAACATGGTTTCTCTCTTTCCCTTTCTGGACTTTGACCATCCCCTTTGCTTGCTCTTGTCCCTACCTTTTCTAGACCTTGCCCCATAGATAAACCCTTCGGTGGAACTCCTTCTTTGGCCATCCTCTTTCTCTACCCATTCATATGCAACATTGAGACTATATCCTCATAGTAAAGAGTTTCCTTCCCATAGAGCAGCGTCGTGACAAACGGATCACAAGAAGAGGGTGGCGAACACAATAGCAGCAAAGACTTGTCTTCCTCCTTCATTTTCATCCCAACATTTAGCATTTCATTGATCTGGTCAAATACCTGGATGTGTGCCACCATCTCCACCTTCTACCATCCGAAGGCTATAGAGGTGTTTCTTCAACATCAACTTATTACATATGTTCTTTCCCATGTAAAAAGTGTGCAACCTCAATCGAAGTCCTTTGGGGATCATTTCCTTCAGTACCAAATAGAGGGCCAAATTAGCCAAGCACCCTCTAATCCTTGAACATGCTCGCTTCTCCAATGACATTCACTACTGATATGAGATCCTGTTGCCTAGCTAAGCAACCCAAAAGGGGAGTGAATTGGGTTCTTTAAAAAAATTTAGCAAGTATGTGCAATTTTAAAATTAAATTAAGATCAAAAATTAATATGTCTAGTGAGGTGAAGGGATGTGCAACCAAGCATAGGAAACCAATCGTACAAACACAAAAGATTTATAGTGGTTCGGTGCCAACCTTGCACCTGCATTTACTCCCCAAGGACCTCTTAAAAATTTTCTCCATTAATTGTTTTCATAATGATTACAATCCTAGCTAACCTAGCTAGCTTCTCATTTACACAGCACGAGGAGGCCAATCAAACCACCAATTACAAGTTTGGCACACCCAATACAAGTTTCAACAAGTTAAAACTCAAACAAGTAAGAAATAATACAAGTATTAAGGTATGAAAAATCCTAAGTGAGCAAATAGAACAATAATGATACTTTACAAATTTATGAAAGGACTTCTCTTAAATGAGCTTCTTCTTCTTCAATGCTATTGCTTGAGCACTTAAAGAAGCTTTTTTTGTTATTTTGTGGAGCCTTGAATGAGCTTTTGATGACTTTGAATCACTTGAAGCACAACAACTCTTGAAAATAAAAGGCTAAAATCTCTTTTGAATAATTTCTTTATTTTCACACTTAATGCCTCTTAAAAAAACTCTCTAAATCACTTATTTAAACTTGTATTTATAGCCTTCTAAAGGATTACAACATTTAGTAGACATTTTAGATCATTGAGAGTTATTGCATTAAAGATTGTGTAAAGTAAAACGTGTCAGAACTAGTCATTGGAGCGCCTGGCACTGGGTTAGTCGGCTACCATGCCGACTAACTAGAGTCAGCTCTTTGTATAGGCTACAATAGTCAGCTACCATGCTGACTAACTGATTCTGGGCTTCTATAAAACCAGTCTATGACACAAAATTTTCTTATTAGCTGACATGGGAGTCAGCTACTTTGTCCTGAGAGTAATTTTTCTTATGTTACTTGGCTACCATGCCAGCTAATGGAAGAATGCTTTCTGTAACTTCAATCTAAAACTTGAATTTTATTTGTTAGCTGGCATGGGAGCTGGCTAATCAGCTCCAAGTCACCAAAAATCATTTCAAAAAGATAAAAACCTCTTGTTTTGGTGAATCCAAATGTGCTAGCTCTTGTATCTTGATTCTTCTTCATGGAATATTTACTCAAACACTTGAATCTCAATCATTTAAGGTTTGAATCATCTTTCTTTGGTCTTGTTCTTATTCAAAACTTCTTTCCTAAACTCAAAGATATTGTTAAGAACTTGAATTTCACATTCTTCTTCTCTTGATGACTACTGAATACATGCATTTCACTATAGCTTTACACCAAACTCATTAGCCACTTGATTATTTTGTGATCATCAAAATCAATGTGGGGTCAATAGATCCCATCTAAACATTCTTTCAATGCCAAATCCAACTTGTGTCATACAAGAAGCTCTTCTATTTGAACTTTTCATATAGAAAAGCTCCCTTTCTTATCAAACTTCTCAAAATCTACCTTGATGCTGCTACCTATGGCTAGATTTAACACTAAAAATATAGCAAAAATTTTAGAAATATTGAGAAATTCCTTGATGGTGCCTTGCTGAAATTTTTTTCTTAGCCCTTTGAAGATCTTTAATCCCTAATATGCTCTCCTTCCTTCTTGCAAACCTGAGCTCTGACACTATAATTGTTGTGACAAACCAATTGATGTAGAAACCAACTGTTGCAAAAAATACCTGGATTTGGACCAAAAATCAATGTCCAAGATAGAGAAATGGAAGCCACCTGATCCTATACTTGAAGAGAGAAAATGGCATCACAAGATAGGATGCCTAAAGAGAGAAAGAGTAGTGCACGCCTAGAGAGAGAAAGGGATGCCCAAGAGAGAGAAAGGGGCATCCAAGGAATCATGCCTTCTCAACTTTTAGAAAAGAGAAAGGGGCATGCGGATGGGAGAGAGAATGCCCAACTAGAGAGAAAAATTTGAAGGAGAGAGAGTGCTAGAGAGAGAAAGTACTTCTAGAAAGATAAATGATCCATGTCCTTGGATTCATGCATTTTTAATTTTAAGAGAGAGAGAGAAGATGCCTCCTAAAGAGAGCACATGAAGAGGAGAGAGACGCCTTTCGCCCTAAAGAGAGAAAATCATAAGAGAAAAAGCCACGCATGGGGGAGAGAAAGAGATAGCGCTAGGGTTTTCATGTCTTTTAGAGAGAAAAAGGATGGTAGCTTGATGCGGAAAGAGAGAGAAAATATTTTTGGAAAGAAAAGAATCTTGTATTCTCTTTCTTACATAAACCCTAGGGACAAAGGTTTAAATACATGGCCAAGGTAGCTTGACCCTGACTTAGAAAAACTCCTACAGCTAAACCAAAGAGATTAAGTTCACCCAAGTCCATGTACACCCATAACTTGACTCAATCTTAAAAACCCTTGGACTCACACTCAGCCCAATATAAGTTAGCCCCCTCAAAGCCATAACCCAACATAGGCCTTGAGATAACCTAAAGCCCAAAATAACTTTAGAGCCTTCATAATGCCATGGAATGTGGACCTTGGCCTTTTTCATGATCATGGGCCTTAGGAGCATCCCAATAGGTCCAACACATTTGACATGCCTCAAGATTTGGATGATGATCGTAAGAATCTAGAGTAAGAAAGTGAAGTATATCAATAGGGTGATTCCTTCAATCCTGAATTTGTTACAACTAACTCATTACAAAATGACAACCAAATTAATTGGCAAATGATAGATATATAGCCAATGATGGCTGATGTGACTTCAACATAGGAAAATAGAAAATGAAGATCGTAAGAACATCATAGTAATGGAGACATAATAACTTTGTATGACAATATAAGAGACATTATGAGTTTGTATGATAGTATAATGTGACTCCTATACTTTCCTGATTTGTGCTTTAAGGTAGAGATACTTTTTATTTAAGTATCTCCCTTTACTACTAGGATCTGCCTTAGAACAAAATTTGGAGAACACAAGACAATTCATGTTATAATTTTTTACTTTATTTCTTTATTGGTCTCTATCATATTATTTTTTACTTTGTCATATGTAATAAGAAAGATGCAATCAAACAAATTGGGAAAGAGAAGGCTTCCACTTCTAGTTTAGAAAGCATCTATCAATACCATCAATGATACAATATCAAATACAATATTTGTCTACTACATGTCCATTCATGGAAGAAAATTAGTGAACAAGAGAAGAACCACATATAGGTAGCAATTACAATGAGCATTGCATTTAGTAGATTGATATATGATTTAAATTAAGCTTCTAATTACTTTCTATACTCATTTTATTCAAATTTTCGTTAAGGAATTAAAACAAATGATGTTAAGGAATCGAAACAGCATATGTTTTCTTTTAAAGCCATTAGCATTCCAAATGGCATTATGATCTTTATACTTCAAAAATAAGATTACATAACAAAACATAATTAGTTCAAAATAATGAAGCTTTAAATATATTGTAGGATTAATTTAGAAATGATCACATAAAGGTTTATTATGATGAAACCCTTAAGCATATGGAAGAGTTATGGAATATCTAGATGGCAGACTTGTATAGAAAAATTGTAAAGCCTTGCAAAAGTTCATAAGAGGCTTTAAGAAATGTGTCAGAAGGGGTTGATTGAGGGGATTGGGAGTGGCTAGTTAAGAATCATTTCTTAAGTGAAAAGTATCAGGTAACTTTTAAGCATTTCTTAATTATTGATTTTAAAAAATTGATTATGAGAAAATAATTTTTAAAGTTTAATTACCGTGTTGATATAGGCAGTAAGCAAATGAAATGCTAAAAATAGAGCTAATATGTTGATGCCTTCCCTATACTAGGAGCATCCTGCTAGAAAAGTTATATATGAGCTGGTAAGTAAGAATAAGTTTTGTATTTTTTAGGTCTTCCCATTTATTGACATCTTTAACAAATTTATGTTATTGTAAAGGGAGGCAAAGATGGTCATCTACCAGACATGGCAATGATCTTTTATGAGACTCATAAGATGGGTGACAAATTAATTGGATCTAAAACAGTTGAAAAATATGTATATTTCAATGATCCTGACATGCATTGTATTTATTTTTAGGTCCTTTCATGTTATTTCCGTTGATTTAGTTATATCTTATAGAATGAAATTCTTGAGGTCAAGTGGAGCCTAATCTATCAATATAAAATAATTGAAGATGCTTTAGACCATAAAATCATGATCATGTCATTGGCCCTGAAGACGGAATAAAGCCAAAAGACTTAAAAGGATCACATCCTTCTAGAGTAGAGCTTGAAGCTAGACTTCATGAAACTTAATAAGAAAAACCAATGCTTAAGGAGGCGTGTGGATGTAACGGAAACTGAAATACAAGCTATCAAGGATATAGTCACATACCAACAATCCAACACAGTACCTCCATCTCCTTCACTTGGAGGCCAACAATCATAATTAGTAATCAAATTTCATCATTTCCTCAATTACATATTTCTTATTTCTTTTAAAATATATTTGTTTATATGAAAGTTAGGATTTCTAGATACAACTCAACTCATCTAAGCCTTTTCCCAACTATAGTTGGGATTTCTAGATGTTTATGAAATATTTGTTGGTATATTTCTTGATTGTCTTTGTTGAAAAACAATTGCTATTTGGATAGTTGAAAATCTAGGTTCTTGATTTAAGTCATTCTAGGCAGACTACTTAAATGTTAAGCCAAACTCACAATCATGATTTCTAATGAAATTTTGCTCCCATGGTGAACATTAAATTATGCTAATCACATGAATCACCTCTTGTTTGTTAATGTATTCTCTCTTTGAGGGTGTGTGGCCCAGCTTTTTAAATTTTATAATATTTATTTAAATGTATTTAAATTGAGATAATAATTTTTTTTTTTTTTTTTTGGGGGGGGGGGTGGAGATTTTACCAAAAAAATTTATGAATTTTGCCAATACTTTATATTCTTATATGGTTTTTCTCTTTTTATAGATTATTGAAGGTGAAAACATTGAGTAAAAAAGATTTTTGACTCTACCATCTATTTTGTTGAACTTATTAGACTCTTATTTGGATTTAATAATTACTGATTTATGTGAATATAGACTCTTTAATTTAATTGTTTGTTAGTCTATTATAAATCTTTTATTATTTGTTAGGCTATATAAAACCTTTATTATTCGTTAAACTGTACAAAACTTAGGATTAGAGCTAGGATTGAAAATTTAGATTTTGAAATTCAAAAAGTAAAAAAATTAATGATCAATCATTTAACATTAATAGGGAGGTTGATTTTCAAATTTTGTTTTGTTAGGTATGATTTTAAATATTGGGCATATATGCTAAGTGTATCTGCAAACTAAGACAATATATCAAATTAATCTTCACTACTAATATAGATAAGAGTTTCCATTACATACTTATTTATGTAAAAGTACAATCTCCTATTATGTACCTACATATCATAGGGTAAATGGGCATGATTATACATGGATTATGATCGTATATAGTATTTTAATAATGTATGCATGATATATGTCTATTAAACTAGTAAAATTGCAACGTGTATGACTAGATGGTTGGGTAAGAATCCTCATTGGGTGACTTGATCTTGCATGGCTTGGGTCATTTTAATTTATTATACATGGAATGTGAAAAATAGATTACACCTCGATGTGGTAAGCATGGTGGGTGCATTTATTAATTTCATAATAAGAATCTATTTAACTAGGATATGATATTAAAGATTGTTAGATGTAGGTCAGAACATGATGTTATACATTACCTGTTACAGGATGGAATATGATACTGTAGTTTGCTATAACCAACTAGGATATGACATTATTAATCATTTTATCGAAAGCAAAATGTCGTACTATTAATTACAACAACAAAAATGAGAAAGTATGATGCTATGATTATTCCATTATAGTTGAAAAATGACCATTACTGAATGCTCTATCATAGACAGGAAACATGATTATATTTTTCCATCATAGATAAAAAACTGACATGGCTAGTCTAAAGTTGAAAAAAATTCTTCGTTTTATTTATATACACCTATGGATGCTGAACCTGGTACTAGTAGCTTAATCAAAATAATATGGTATTCAAAATCATTGTTAATTAGAATAGTTGGTTTGGTGATGTGTGTTGGTGTATCAAATTAGTTGAGTAATAATTGATATAAGGATAATTTGAATAATGGTTATTTGATGGTGTGTTTAAATATAAATACATATTTTTGTTATTTATAATTATTTATGTAGTCATATTTATTATTGAATATTTATGATTATTTATGCATTTGTTTATGTAGAGAGTTTATTATACAACTATAGCTCGTGCCATATTTTACTTATTTTTCAAAGTTACAAGACATTTAGTATTCACTTATGGTGATTTTTCTTGATGATAAATCACTTGTAATCCAACATTATCTCGTTTGGTATGAGATATTTTAATAATCAAGGATCATCGGTAATCATAGGTCAGTATGTTTAGTATGCCATAAGGAATAAAAGATTACTATACATACAATACCAATAATACTTTTGAAAATAATTTATATGATTATAATATAATATTATTATAATAATACTTTATTATAATATATAATATATATTAATATTATCCTATATTTTTTTCCTTGTCATGAGTTACATTGCTCGTTTGATGGGTTTCTATCGTTATGTAAAATTTTGATAGGAATGTTGATAACCTTTTCTTCACCGAATTTCTATAGCCGCTAGGAATTAGTCGAATCATCAAGACAAAAGAGTCCCATATATATAGGCCTCTAATTTATTGTGAAAGCATCAACCAAAGAATCCATAGAGTCTCATGGAGGATTAAACCATGGCATAGCCAGACTTTAACTACAATATAAACAATGTCACACGTAGTGTGAAAGCAAGAACAATGATAGCGTATCAAGACGATAACTCAACAGAAGATAATGGATCAAGGCAAAAGATGTCAATAGTTTGATGATTAGTAGCCAATCATTTGATGATGAAGTGTGGACTCCCTTGACACATGCTCGCTCATTTGATGACTAGTAGCCAGTCGTACGAATTCTCATTTTAGATTCAAATAAATCAAACGAATTGCTGTTAATTTTTTCCCCACCATCTATTTTGTTCTACAAGGTCAAGGTGGGCCTCATTAGACCTGGTTTTAGTTTTCATAAATGCAATGTTTTCCATATAATCCAGGCTCAAATATTCCGGACAGATAGTGGTGATGGTGGTCACCAAACCCGCCAAAACTTTGCATGGACATTTTCCATGTATCCAGTTCACGACCACGCTGCTATGCCTCTCTGGCCTGAAACCACAGACCTACTCCAAGAAGAATAGAGTGATATACAAGATACCAACCACTGAGCTGCGTTTCTATTTCTTCTCCATATTCATACCTAACTTGATTTATCGCACTGTGCTAGTTGTTGACTTAGAAGGATATGGCATTCTCCAAGACACGCTACTCTACATGGAACTCAATTGTACGACTGAGGGATTTGCTTAGTGCTGGAGCCCTAGCCATCCATTTTTGGATGCAAGTAAGTGAGAACTTCTTATTTCATGTAAGAGCCCACCTTTCTCATTGGTACCACAAGTCTGCTTATTAAAGGTGGGCCATGTCACGTAGAATTTTGTTCATATCACGAAAAAATTAATAATAATAATAATTTGAATCTTGATAAAGTTTTGAAAATATACTTGATTTGCTTGTCAATTTTTACTTGGATTATACCATGGGATAGCTAATTGGTGTGGTTTTAGAAAAGTTATGGAAATGACAATCGAAATAGCTTATTCTATTAAATGTTTTTATTTCTTTGATTTCTTTTCCTTTTATGTATGATACTTGTTTATTTTATAACTCACTATTTAGTAATCCTTCATTTTTTTACTCTAATAAATTAGACGGTTAAAAGAGAATCAACTCCCTTTAGCCTTCACTCATATCGTATGTATATATACAACTCAACTCAACTCATCTAAGCCTTTTTTTCAACTATATGGGATTGGCTACATGAATGTATATATATGTATAGGTAGATTTAGTTACATTCGAATGCACCTAAATATAGATCGTTACTTTCTTCATTCTTAGATTCAAGCACTTTATAAATCCAAAAAATAAAAAATAAAAAAGTTTAGTTGGGCCAAGATCCTCTCTACCATTGTGTATGAAAAAGTCTTTGTACACCGCGCACGCACTGTGCAAAACGAACGCATCGCATATATGCACCGAGAATATTTTCATTCTTTTCGCACCGCATGCATGACCATACGGGGCAGACCAAGCTCAATGCACAGATTCCTATACCACACGCCGTGCACAAAGAGTTTTCCTTTTGTGTTCATAGCATATGGCATGAACAAATTTATCTAGCCTTGTGAATTGCTGCTCCAACTTTGTTTGTACACCGAGCTCGGGTCTCATAGTCATGGTATCTCTTTTTTCTTATTTCTTTGGTTTGATCCACTAATCTTGCCATCTCATTCCATCTCCATTTCATTCCCGAAACCCCGTCCATATTACTTGGCCAGCCTAGTTTTTGTTTTCAGTCGACTCGAAATTTGTTGCCTCATATGAAAAGGCTAAATCTAAGCCAGCCAATTAAGTCACCGGGTCAAGTTTTGTTGCCATCTCTATTGCTTCGAAACGAAATATTGCTTCAACTTCACTTACTCCCCAAGATACGAACAAATTACCAGCACATTTTCGTGACTTCGTCCTCCTTATTTCCGCGGGAAAGGGAGGAGGGAGGGTTTTTTTTTTTTTTTAAGTCTTCTTCCTTCTTGCCAGCCCACACGACAGATGCTATCGCGACCACATGAGGTCAAGCAAACAGCTATGGTTGAAATTTTAAACTACTGCTTAATTATTTCAATTAACAAACCTTCTCGCTCTATAAACACCTACCAAACTCCACCCTTCTCGCTCTATAAATACATACTCTCCAACAACACAGCCCATCACAAACACCTGCCAAACTCTCTAAAGTGTGAGGCACTGAATCCACTCAGGTTTCTTGATTTCAATTACACCATCCATGGCCTCCAAGACATCAGTTTTAGCTCTCTTCCTCATCTTTAACTTGCTCTTCTTCACCTTTGCCAGTGCCTGTAGATCCTGCCCCCCGAAACTTTCTAGCCCGAGCCCAACCCCACCCAGCCCGACCCCTCGCACCCCCATCCCCACTCCACCCAATCCCAGCGCCAGCCCTAGCCCCTGCGCCAGCCCCACACCGAGCCCCACTGCATCGAGCCCAACCCCATCCACCCCCACCCCATCGACCCCCACTCCACCCAGCCCAACCCCATCCACCCCCACCACACCCAGCCCCATCTCACCCACCCCAAGCCCAAGCTCTGGCAAGTGCCCAATAGACGCCCTTAAGCTTGGTGTGTGCGCCGACGCCCTCGGTGGCCTCCTCAACGTCACGATCGGCACACCACCAAAGGAGCCATGCTGCTCTCTACTGTCAGGCCTCGTCGATCTTGAGGTCGCCGTTTGCCTCTGCACCGCCATCAAAGCTAACATCCTTGGCATAAACCTTAACCTTCCGATCAACCTTAGCCTTCTTGTTAACTACTGTGGCAACGAGGTGCCTCCTGGCTTCCAATGCGCTTAGGCCTCCTATTTTCCTTCTAATATTGTTTTCTCTTGTTTCACGTCTGTGTGGTTGTGTTGTTATCTAATTCTTGCGTTAGCTGCGATTGCTCGTGTGTAATAAGATTGATGGAGGCTTTTGTACGCGCTCAAGTTCAACTTTTATGTAATCAACTGTGAGTTGTATCTTTCATGCATGTGACGTACGTGGATTTGAGTAGTGCATTGATTGCTTTCCAATACTTGTGTTATTATATAATAAAGCGTACGTCAAAATGCAGGTCCTTGCTAATTTTTAACGGTGGGCATAATTCTGGCAGGATGGATAACGTTCCATTATGCATGATAATTATAATTATATGATAGGACGTTCATGTCCACGTACGATTTATATCATTCATCCTGATTCTATAATACAACATATTTACACTACGGTGAATAATTGCTTGAATAGCTTATAATTTGCTTTAACATAGACACCTTTAATTAAATATACCCAAAGAGCATTAAAGCACTCTCATGATAGCTTTTGTCAATCTTATGGGACTATACAATATAATTCAACTGGCTTCTATACCCTTTTTATTTTTTTTCATTTTGGTACATGGGAAGTCTTCAACCCTAGCATCAATGTTCAATAATGGAAGAAGTTTCGATGAAAATTGCTCCTTCTGGTAATTAGACTTGAAGGTCGACGCTACTTTGTTTGCAAGATAGAGTTGTTGTCTGATATCCTTCTATAAATGTACACCATGAGAAGTAGAATCTATAGGAAAAAATATAGAGGATCTAATGAATTTCGTAGACGAGGGAATGCAAGCAATTTGATCTCCCTTTAATCCAAGAAATGGTGGTTGTTGAATCCCCATTGCAACAAGTATGATCATCCATTCAAACTTGATGTACTTTCATGAATTAATGGTGATGTCTATATACTTATGTTGTCTGTATGCTTCTGCACTCTCATGGTAAAGTTTTTAAAGTATACGGTTTTTGTCTAAATATAGATTGGACTCTGCTGTAGATTTTAGAGAGTTAAGCTTGTTTGGGTTGCCTTTTGTACATCTGCAAGACAAATGTTTAAGACTGCATTACAGCACCAATATTTTGTACTCTTCAAAACTGACTAGATCCTGGAAAAGCTGATCAATCGAACCTATTATTTCAGAAAGAGATTTGGGATCAGATTCAGAAAATCACCTTTATTATTCTCTCCTGTTTGGAAAGGCATAAATCAAGATCTAAAAGGCTTTCTGAATTGTACTTCTTTCATACTGTGAAATTGTGAGATGATTCAGTTATTAAATTTTGGGAAGATCCTTTGATTAGATGCACTTTCTTTCAATTCCCTTTTCTCATATTTATTTAGTTGCAATATCAAATCAAATGCCCAAGTTTCTTCCTTTTAGAGCCGAAGGTGGGAGAGACCGTCTTTCAAATTGTTTAAGCCTTTGTTACGAGTTCAACACTCTCAGCTTAAGAAATTAGAGGAAATTCCAGATTCAATGAGACCTTTAAGAGACAGCAGACTCTCCAATTTGGAAGCCTTCTAGATATGGATCCTACTTTGTGAATTCATTCTATGAATTTTTAAATCAAAGTGGGTTATGGTTCCTCTACAAAGTCATTAGAAAAGTACTGGAAGATGAAAATCTTCTCATGATTTGTCCATGGAGAACAATATGGTGCTTGGTAAATAGTTTTCCTCTTTTATAAGACAAAGGAACTCGTGTCGGAGTTGGTGCTTTAATTCTTGATAGTTTGATGCCTCGCTCCTCTTGACCGTTGCATAGAAAGGGAATGTAATGAAAGAATGAAAGGAACACATCATTCAGATTTGACACCACAACGTTATGTTCCAAAATCTTTTCTTCATGAAAAGAATGATTTTATCTTGGGCTTGAATCTGTCCTAAAATAAGACGAGCGATCATGGATCAAGGCTGCAAACTAAGATAAGCCGGGCCAATTATTTCAAAAGTTTGGTCATCTGATTAGAACAAGCTTGAGTTGACTTCAGCTATCCGTGCTGAGGCTTACCTCGTAACCACCCACTTATCCGTGCTAATTTTTCAGTCGAGGCTAAAGCTTGTATCATTTTTTTTCCCTGCAAGTTACTATATATTGTGAGACTCAACCAAGTTTTTCTGAGTCAAACTTCTTTTAATTAGTTTCTCTTCCAATTGAAATAATTCTACCAACATGCGACCTATATATAATTCTCTCCTTGAGAAGATGAGGCTATCTAAACAATTAGATGATCCAAGATACCTAAATGTGAATTCATATATATTATCTGCTTTTTCACGTCACTTATCCTCAACTATAAACAATAACAACAATAAAATTTAACCTCTAATTAGACCAGATTGATTTTATCTTTTTCTTTTTCTTTTTTATTATTTTGCACGGTTTTCCTCCTTTTATCTTCAGCTGTATAATAGTTGGCACAAGAACAATTTAGCATGCATTATTAGCCTCTGGATGCAGTCGTCATGTATATGATAATTTTTTTCAATGTTCAGTTACCGATCGAGGGCACCCAGCTTTAGTGCAGATATAATATGTTTACTGCTCTTATCCTTGGACAGCTTAAGTTTTATGTGGTGCTTCTGTTCATATTTCAATTAGCGGGGTTCCAAGTGTTCCGAGCGACCATTTTCATGCAAATTAATTCCTTTTATTTCCCCTTGCTCTTCTTCGACACCTTCTCCTCCCCTTGTTCGGAGCTACCATCGATATCATTTGGCATCGGAAGATCCGACGGCAATTCGAGCCCCCTCTTCCTCCAAGCCGCCGCCACCACCACCGCTGCAATCTGCATCAGGGGACTCCCCACCTGCTTCTTGAACCGATACTGCCCCGTCCCCGAGAGAGACACCACCAGCCCCACCCTGATGGCCGCCGCAAACAGCCCGTACCCCCACTGCCGGCCGAGGTTGTCTTGAATGTACACCAGCACGGTCACCAGCAGCGAGCTGAAGCTATTGAAGAAGCAGCAACCAGTTGAAGAACTCCACCATTTGGTGTTTCGATCTCACGATAGGTCTCGTCGACAGGTCTCGATCGACCGGCACGGCTATTGTAGTAACTGTATAATCCGCAACATTTCAATAGTACCATGGACCATCTGACCCAATATTTATCATCTCTACAATATATAAAATGGAAGCAAAAACGAAAGTTTTTTCTTGCTTTCATCTGGCGCCTCAATGTTTTAGTCAGACAACCTTAAAATTAATTAGAGAGCATTCGCTTTCGTCAGCCTCTTTGGATTCTTTCCAAGATCCGGAGAAGGTTAAGAGCTTTTTCTTTTCCTTATGCCATGGCTAAGGGAATGGATGATTGTGGCTGGAGTAGTCACGTGTCAAACATCAGTTCCGGATACTTTGTAACGAAGAAATAACCTTATGGTTGGGTTTGGTTAGCGCTATAATTGAACCCAACCATTCATGAGCTACTCGAGGCTCGGCTCCACAAAAGTTCGTTCATGTTTGGCCCATCATGTAAATGAACCGAGTTTGAGCTTCATTTTAAAGCTCATTTAATAAACAAATCAAGCTTGAGCAAAAAAGCAAATTCAATTAGGAGCTCGCAAGACAGCTCGATTAGGAGCTCATGAGCTAGTTCGATTAGGAGCTCATGAACAAGATATCCTTTCATCTTTTCTGTCTTTTTATTTTCTCTCGCTACTTTTTGGGTTTAAGATTCGAGCTTTTTTTTTTTTTCTCGAGCCGAGCTTTAAATAAGCTTAATTTGAATCGAGCTTGAAACGAGCTTTTTCTAAGTCAAGCTTATCGAGCTTTCTAATCATACCAAATGAGCGAGCTCGAGCTAAGCTCGAGTCGAGCCCGAACTTTTTGTAATCGAGCTCGAGCCAAGCTTGAATAGGGTTTTTTAAATTTAAACGAGCTCATGCTCGAGTATTTGTTAACGAGCTGAGCTTGAGCACTGAAAAGCTTGGCTTGGCCTGACTCGATTACATCACTATGTTTGGTGCGTGGCCAGATAATCCTACATGGTGATGTAAATTACCTACAAGATAAATTACCACTTGATAAATTATTAGTAATGTTGATTATTGTGTTTGGTATACACATCTAATGCTACAATAATATTGATTACGGTATTTGGTATGACAAATAGATTATCAGTCATATAACATCAAATTTCCTAAATACTCCTAAATTACATTTATTAAAAATTTATATATTATTAAATATTTGATTTAAAAAAATATATTTATAAATAATAATATTAAGAAAGTTGTAGAAGAAGCTTACGAAAAGGATTCGGCTTTATATAATCTTTAATAGATGTAGTCAAAGTAATGACAATATCTGTTATGCTGGGCTGGGCTTTGATACGGGCCCAAAATAATAAAGAATACAAGAATAGATCTTTGTGGCCGCTTATCAGTTTGTTTGCAATATTAGCCCATGTTCTTTCTGCCGTCATATAAATAATTTGAACTATTTTCTATTTTTTAAAGCTCATCGTGTGCCGCGATCTCATATTCAAAAATGGCAATAGCTACCCTAATGCCTCCTACATGATCCACTCCATCTTTTAGCTCTTTGCTCTTTTTAATTTGTCATTCTAATGTAAAACTCCTGATCCATATATATATATTAATCGGAAGCTTTATAATGTCCTCACATCAAATTCCAAGTCTTCATCGATTGCAGACCTTCTGAATCCTACAATTCAAGTATAGCAAGAACTAAAGAAGCTAATAAGCTCTTCGTGCCCTTTACCTTCTACCATCAAGGATATGAAAGTCATCTAGTAGATTAATTCTTACCCTCAGGATGCTGATGGCCTTGGTGTTGGAAATTGTGGTCTAAAAGACATATTTTTCTATGATGATTGACATCAGATGATATATAATAAATGATTTGATATTTGCATCCTATATACTTGTTGTATGTAATTCTCCTGAAAGGTCTACGAATGTTAGAAATAATGATTTTGAGTGCTCGAGATGCTTCACACATGAGTACAGAAGACACGAGATCATTTTATTACATTCGAAATACAATTGTCACAATTTTAATAAAGTTAGGCGCTTTATTATGAGAAATTGAAGTATACGTAATTTTCAATTGGGGAAATAGTTTGTCTTGACTATTTGAGAGGGATTCTCGAATTAGTATACTAGTACGCATATTGCGTATTGACGGACTTACATGAGAATAAATTTTAGAAATGTACTATCATGAAATTTAACTCATAGCTATGAGAGTACGATTGTTCTTAAGCTTGAGCAAGTCACTGAACTCAGACTTATAGCGTATATGCTTTGATTCACCAAATGAGCAAAATCCATAAATGATTGATACTCGGTGGGTTGGGCATATGCCACTAGGGTCTAAGAACATACTCGCAATATAGTCATTCATGTACTTTCCATGAGAAAGTAATAACACTCCCTTGAGAGGTTCAAATTAATCTATCTTAAAACTATGCATAGTGATCTTTATAGATCGAGTGTAGACATGATCAATCGACGGGTTGATTCATGACACTCAGTGGATGGATATGAGGGAACCTAGAGCTCAAGGTGTTAGATGGATATTGGACAAGTGATAGTACACAATTACTTGATGCCAATATTCGAGTGTCGCATGAAGGAACCATTTGCGTATCGATCTCATAGGTCAGGGATGGGATTGTCTTATGTGACAATTTATTTTATCTCGACGTAAATGTCGCGCATATCCTGGAGTGCAGTTGTGATTTTCTGGTGGAAATAAATCACGACTAAGAATATTGTCCCGAGTCATAGGGAATGGCGGTGTAAGGACAATATTCTTAGGAGCTAGGTTATGTGTGTCCCGCGAAGTCCAAGGTGTAGACCATAAAAGGAAACTCGCTCCTAAATTTTAAGAATTCATTTTTAAATTTTAGGTGATGCGATGAGCAAGTAATGCCGCCTAATATTGTGTTTATTTTTTTTGAAAAATTCAGAGAAAAGTTTCTTAATGAAACTAAACTCTGTAACATGGATCCGTGACCAAAGTGGAGGCCATGGGTGGTTTGAGGACTTTGGGTTTAGGCTCTATGGGCCTTGTCCCAATGAGCCTTTAGACCAGCGGGCCTATTGTAAGTTGGGCATGATGTTCTCAGATCAGGCGCAAAAGAGAACGTGTTTTTTTTATGAAGCGGTGTCTTCTTCGCATATCTTTGGATGATGATGAGAAGCGTCTCTCCCGTAGGGACGCGACACTTTCTTCGATCAGAGTATCGCTTCCCATTTATAAATAGCGAGCACCATGATCAGAGAAAGCAGAGAAAAAAAATTTTTTTTCATTTTTCATCCGTCTTTATCTGTTTCTTAAGAACAGTAAAGACAGAGAGATCCATAAGAGAGAAACACAAAAGAATTCGGCTGATTTTTATTCACCAAAAAATCCTTGCTTATTTCCTTGGCCATACCCCTTGCTCATTCAGGGAGTTGAGGACTAAAGATTATCCCGTTTATTCCTAAGAAGAAATCAGCGATCTCAGAGAGCTTCTCCACTCCTTTGAGGAGTCTCCGGTGCAGAACCTTCACGCAAAGGAGTCTTCACGTACGGACGTTTTCTTATTCACGAGGAAATCCAGCAGAAATCTTTAGCAAAAGGTACGCAATCATTTTCTCTAATCAAGTAATGATTGCCATGATTGTTCAGATTATTGGTATCGCTTCCGCATCAATCGGATTTAATATTTTAATCCACGCTTATCTTCTTTATGATAAGAGTTTTGATCGGATTATTCTGATCACGGGGATCTCACTGGAACTCGCTTTATCCAAAGTTAAAGATAACCATAGCAAAAATTTAAAATCCTTAACTTATCCGATCATATCCATCCAACAAACACTTGGATGACCACTCTCTTTCCATAGATGAAGGGTCGCAAGGGCTTCTTAGTCTATCCAAGATTAATGTCTACCAAGTGATGTGAGTGTTGAAACGCACCTGGGTGACTTTTTCGAGTCACCGGCGCATTACGTCTGCCATGAGAGAGTGGGACTCGATCTGGGGAATCTAGAGCAGCCTTGCTTGCTTAGAGTTTTGTTTGCTGGCTCTGGCATCGCTTATGCCTTTTCTTATGATGATCACCACCAAGACAAAAATCAAAATAAAAACGTGATATAAAGGCATGCTTTTCTCGAAAGTTTAATATGCGAGTTATCTTTAAGAAGACTTGGATGTTTAGATTTGAGTTTAGATGAAGTAATCGAACCTAATCTAAAAAATTTAAAAATATTTGGTTTTGATTTTTGACGGGGCAACTTAAATTTTAATTTCATCAATTTATCTAATTTAGTAGGCAAGTTAGATTGAGTAGTAATACTAGTAGACACTTCAGTAAACATACAAGTTAGGATCTTTTCTTTTTTAAAAAAAAAAATTGGTAAACAATTTTTTAGCTTCAATTTATCTAGCAAATTGATGAGGAGTAAAATTACCATTGCATTAATGACTGCACGCATCGACAAATAGGTCTAGTCCAATTCCAATGTCCTGTCGGTCAGCTGTCAAACCCACTAAACAGTAAAGCCCAATCGACCTCAGCAGCGTCAGGTCGTCCCGACAACCCCAACCATTCTCATACCTCGGCAACCCGAGCCATTCGTACCTCGGTGACCTGAGCCATCCGTACCTCGGTAGCCCAAGCCATTCTCATACCTTGGCAACTCAAACCATCCATACCTCGGTAGCCCGAGCCATTCTCATACCTTGGTTACCCAAGCCATCCTTATACCTCGGCAGCCTGAGCCGTCCACACACTTTATAGACCAAGCTATTTATAGCTCAGAAAACTGAATTGCCCCTTTCGCCTCGGTCGGGCCGAGGTGCTCGAATACCTCTGCTGAGTCTGGCACGGAATAGTGCGAATCCACTACAACTGAATGAGATTCAAAGCGGGGAATCATACCCAGGAATGGCCTAAGACCCACAGGAGTGGCCTAGAATCTATGTAATCGTTGAATCTCAAGGCATCAACTAGATCAACTGGCTCTCCTAGCCGTCGATCCTCTAACTGACAAGATACGGATCTTACTGACCTCATAACAAACTTGACTCGAGTCCGTTCTGAATCCTAACAACTTTCAGACCTTCCCTCGCGACATAACCAAAGAATCAGGTGATCCCCTATAAATACCGCAGCCCTCCAACCTCTCAGGTACGCACACTTGAACACTCACTCACTTTTGCTCATCATCACACTAAGAACAGCTCCATTTGAGCTCAGAGCTCTCGAGAGAGAACACCCATCTAGGGGAGCTCTTCTGTGAGAGTCTTCTTCTCACATCTGCTTGCTGTAAATCTCTACTGACTTGGGCATCAGAGGGTCTTCCGCAGAGGGCAACCCTCACAGCACCCTCTACGCACGGACTGTCTTGCAGGTTCCTCTCCGACGCGATGAGATCGGCATTCGGATCAAGAGCCGAGAGCGCACCCGAGTCGGAGAACAGATTTTTCTGGCAACAGATTGGTGCTAAAGGAAGGACCTCAAGTCCCATAAACTTGTGATCCAGGAGACAAGACTCAAAGAACCAGAGGAAGCATCCTCTAATGGCCAATCGAAGAAGAGTGTTGGGGAGATTGTAGAGAAATTATTGCCCCAATTTTATTGATTTTGATGATTACCAAAAGCCATGAGTATATTAAAAGATGCAATGAATTTATTTACATGAGCAATGAATTTATTTCTCATAATCAATGAGTATGTTAAGTATGACTATAATCAATTGGAAAGTAGCTTCAAGCTCCATGTTTAAGCTTTCAAAAAGAAATTTTTATACTTTATATTTCAATCAATGAGTTTTTGGAACATATCTTGAATTGATTCTTAATGTCAAATTTATTATATTCAAGTCAAAAATTAATTTAAAATTAATCTGGAACGAATTTCAAAGTTAATCAGAAAATTCTTTGATTTTTGATACGTTCCGAAGCCGACTCTAGAGTTTCAGAGTCGACTCCACTCAGTATACAGAGATTCTTGATTTTCTCGAGTTGACCCCTGTGATTTCAAGAGTCGACCCCTATGATTTCAAGAGTCGACCCCCGATATTATCGAGCCGACTCCATGACTGTAAGAGTTGACTCTACTCAGACTCCAGAGAGTTATTTTTCTGAGCACTTCTCGAGTCGATCCCTTGCTTTTCATGAGTCGACCCCCGACTATCAAGAGCCGACACCTTATTTTTCTTGAGTCGACCCCTTAACTATCTGAATGTTTCTATTTTTAGCATCACGTCTTTGAGCCGACTCGCCTAAAGTTGGAGCCGACTCCAACAAATCTGGCCGTGACTTTTTCTGTATGCCAACTCAGTGCCAACGGTAATATTTTTCAATAACAGCTATATTTCTTTATTTCTAACGGCTATATTTTTGCAGAGTCTATAAATAGAGAGGCCATTTTCAAATCAAAAAAATATACATATATAGATCAAGAGAAAAAAAAAGAGAAAAATCTTTCAGAAAGAGGAAAAACAGAGCGTCATTTAAAAAATCCGAGATTCAAAATAGAGTGAAAGAGAAGGAGTGAAATCAAAGGAGACTTCATCTGTGCTCAAGTTCATCAATCCAAGAAAGTCTAGAAGAAAATCCAAGAGCCATTCAAGATCAAATCAAGAGATTTTCAACATTCAAAGAAAGGAGAATAAGTTCAAATTAACTCCAACATTCAGTCCGTGAAGAATCTGAGCTGAGGCCCGATTCCACACTTCAAAGGAGTTGAGGAAAAGAAGAAAAGAAGAAAAGCCTGCACTCAAATCGAATCTAAACAGGCCCTTCTAAACTTTGCTTTTATTTTGAAATATCTGCTCAAAAGGAGCTGTTTTGTACTAAACTCATATTTTTATCTTGTGGTTGCTAATTCAATCCGTGGATTGAATTAGTGGAGGTAGTTTACCTCGGCACAAGCTAAGGATAGCTTGTGTATTGGATTTTGTGCTGGTAAGCCCGTGTAAAACCGGCTGGGTTCGTTGTGATCCTGCGAAAACAATAAGTTTGGGTTGTGAGCTTGTAAAACAACTCGACTGTAATCGAGGAGATTATAGTGTGGACCCAAGTGGAGCTTGGGAGTGGACGTAGGTGTTGGATACACCGAACCACTATAAAATCTTTGTGTTTGTTGTGTTTATTTGTCTCTCTCTCTTACTATTGTGCTTTAACTTGAATTAATTGTGTATATCCTCTCATCAATAGTTTAAATTGTTTTAAAAGGCTTAATTTTTAAAGTGCCCAATTCCCCCCCCTCTTGGGTTGCCATCTGGGCCAACAATTGGTATCAGAGCTTGTGCTCATTTGTTTTTGACTGATCACACGATCAAGAGCGAAAGATCCAAATGGCAACACAAGCCAGCTCGAGTACACCCACACACTTAGTTGATGGTTCTATAGTTCCTAAGCCCGAAAGGGATTGGAATGAAAATGATAGGAAGATGGCTCAGCTTAATGCAAAAGCCATGAATGTTTTATATTGTTCTCTTGATGCTAATGAATTTAATCGTATCTCTACCTATAATTCCGCTAAAGAGATATGGGATAGATTAGAGGTTACCCATGAGGAAACCAACCAAGTTAAAGAATCTAAGATTAATATACTTGTGCATAAATATGAATTGTTTAGCATGGAACAATTGAAACCATAACATGCATGTATATTAGATTTACTGATATTGTTAATGGTTTGAAGAGTCTTGGAAAAACCTATACTAATGCTGATTTGGTTCGCAAAATTCTTAGGTCACTACCAAGATTATGGGAAGCCAAAATGACAGCCATTCAAGAAGCCAAAGATCTGAACACTTTACCTTTGAAGAGCTTCTTGGATCCCTTATGACCCATAAATTGACAATGAAGCAACATGTGGAGGAGGATAGCAAAAAGAAGAAGACAATTGCCCTCAAGGCTGCAGAAGTTGAAGATAGCAGCAGCGATAATGAGGATGATGATGAAGACACAGCTCTTCTAGAAAGAAAATTTAAGAAATTTATGAGGAGAAAGAAACCCTTCCACAAAAAGAAATTTGGAAATAAGATGGAAGGAGAAAAGGAAAAGATAAGGACAAGGACAAAGAGAAAGACCCCTTGATCTGTTATGAATGTAAGAAACCGGGGCATTATAGATATGATTGTCCGCAATTGAAAAAGACTTTCAAGAAAAAGAAGAAAGCGTATGTTGCAACTTGGAGCGACAGTGATGAATCTTCTTCCGAAGAAGAAGAACAAAAAGAGGTTGCCAACATTTGTTTTATGGCGAACGACGACGACGAGGTAAGTTCTGAAAACCCTTGTGATGATTTTGCTTTTGATGAATTATTTGAAGCCTTCAATGAACTTGTAGATGATTTTAAAATTTTGAAAAAGAAATATAAATCTCTGAAAACTGAAAACATAAACTTAATTAAAGAGAAAAATGAAGTGATGCTTGCAATTAAAGATTTAAAAGGTAAAAAGGAGATGTTTCTTAAAGAAAAGGATGATTTTACTCATGAAATTAATATACTAAAATCTGAAAACGAAAATCTAATAAAAGATTTGAAAAAGCAAATGCAAACTCTATCTTTGGGAAATGAACAGCATATTGTAGAAAATGAATTTCTAAAGAAAGAAGTTAAAAAATATAAAGATGTTGTTGATAAATTCACCTTAAGTTCTACTAAACTAAACATGATTTTAGAAAGTCAAAAAGCAGTTTTTGATAAGGCTGGATTAGGATATAATACATTTAGAAAACAAAAATCTTTGAAAAACATTTTTGTACGTGCTAGCCAAAGTAACATCACTTGTTTTAAATGCAATTTAAAAGGGCATAAATCATTTGAATGTAATTTATAAAAACCAAATAAGAATTTAAATTTTAAAGGGAAGAAAATATGGGTTCCAAAAGGAACAATATTTGTTGCTACTAACCATGAAGGACCCAAGAAAGCTTGGGTACCTAAACATAAAGTTTGATTTATTGCAGGAATGTCATGTGGCCAAAAGATCAAAGAGAAAGTGGTATCTTGATAGTGGCTGCTCAAGACATATGACGGGTGACAAAGAAAAATTCATCACCCTTGAAGAAAAGAAAGAGGAGTTGTTACGTTCGGTGATAATGGTAAAGGTCAGATTATGGGCCTTGGTAAAATCCGTATAACTCCATCCACTTTTATAGATAATATACTTTATGTTGATGGTTTGAAGCATAACTTAATTAGTATAAGCCAATTGTGCGATAAAGATTTTAAAGTATCATTTGAAACTTCTTTCTGCACAGTATCTAATTCCATTGATAATAGCATTGTATTTACTGGTTATAGACATGGCAATGTTTACTTGGTTGATCTAGATAAATTATCTATGAGTGATCATTGCTTAATTGCTGATAATGCTAATATGAATGAAATTGGATGGTTATGGCATCGTAGATTAGGTCATGCAAGCACACACCTAATTTCAAAACTAATTAAAATGGACTTAGTTAAAGGGTTACCTAAAATAGATTTTGAAAACAACAAAATATGTGATGCATGTCAATTTGGAAAACAAACAAGAAGTTCTTTCAAATCTAAAAATGTTGTTTCAACTTCTAGGCCATTAGAGCTACTTCACATGGACCTTTTTGGACCAACTAGAACCAAGTCTAGGAGGAAAGAAATATGGTCTTGTGATTGTAGATGATTACTCTAGATACACTTGGGTATTATTTTAGCTCACAAAGATGAGACTTTCTCGATATTCCTGAAATTCTTTAAGAAAGTCACAAATGAGAAAAACACTACCATAGTGTCTCTAAGAAGTGATCATGGAACTGAATTTGAAAATCACCTATTTAAAAATTTTGTGCTGAAAATGGTATTAATCATAATTTTTCTGCACCTAGGACCCCACAACAAAATGGTGTTGTAGAAAGGAAAAATAGGACTTTAGAAGACATGGCCCGTACCATGCTATGTGAAAGCAACCTACCAAAGTACTTTTGGGCGGAAGCTATAAACACGGCATGTTACATTTTAAATAGAGCCCTAATAAGACCAATACTTAAGAAAACACCTTATGAACTATGGCAAAATAGAAAACCTAATATTAGATATTTTCATGCATTTGGTTGTAAATGTTTTGTTCATAATAATGGTAAAAATAATTTAGGCAAATTTGATGCTAAATCTGATGAAGGAATATTCTTAGGATATTCAACAACTAGTAAAGCATATAGAGTATTTAACAAGAAAACTTTAATTGTTGAAGAATCCATTCATGTAGTTTTTGATGAATCTTTAGCAAGTTTCGAAAAGTTTGATGATGAGGAAGATACAAACATAATTGAGAAAGATCTTGAAAAATTAAATATTGATGTATCTTCAGATCATGAGCAAGAGGCTAAAGATAATGATTCACCTAAGGATGATGATACTAACACTAATCATAATGATATAGATCTTCCTAGAGATTGGAGATACGCTTATAGTCACCCTAAGGAATTGATTATAGGTGATCCATCTCAAGGAATAAGAACTAGATCATCTATGAGAAATATTAGTAATCATCTTGCATTTGTATCACAAATTGAACCTAAAACTATTGAAGAAGCTGAAAAAGATAATAATTGGATGTTAGCTATGCAAGAAGAATTAAATCAATTTACTAGAAATAATGTATGGACATTAGTAGAAAGACCTAAAGATCATTCTGTTATAGGATCAAAATGGGTATTTAGAAATAAACTAGATGAAAATGGCATAGTAATTAGAAACAAAGCTAGATTAGTTGCAAAAGGATATAATCAAGAAGAAGGTATTGATTTTGATGAAACCTTTGCACCAGTAGCTAGATTAGAAGCCATTAGACTATTACTTGCATTTGCATGTCACATGAATTTCAACTTATTTCAAATGGATGTAAAGAGTGCTTTTTTAAATGGATTTATAAATGAAGAAGTGTATGTAGAACAACCACCAGGTTTTGAAGATCATGAATTTTCAAATCACGTTTTTAAATTGCACAAAGCATTATATGGTTTGAAACAAGCACCTAGAGCATGGTATGATAGATTAAGTAAATTCTTAATTGAAAATGATTTTATAAGAGGAAATGTAGATAAAACATTATTTTTGAAAAGAAAAGGTAAAGATTTATTAGTAGTTCAAATATATGTTGATGATATTATTTTTGGTGCTACTAACAATCTTCTATGTCAAGAATTTGCTAAGTTGATGCAGGGTGAGTTTGAAATGAGCATGATGGGAGAACTCAACTTCTTCCTTGGACTCCAAATCAAACAAGAAAAGGAAGGGATTTTCATCAACCAAACCAAGTACACGAAGGAACTACTCAAAAAGTTTGGTATGGATTCAAAAACCCCTTGGAACTCCAATGAGTCCTTCATGCAAGTTAGACAAAGATGAGGAAGGTAAGAAAGTTGATCAAAAGTATTATCGAGGTATAATCGGATCTCTACTCTACTTAACTGCTAGTAGACCTGATATAATGTTCTCTGTTTGTCTATGTGCTAGATTTCAATCAGAACCTAAAGAATCTCACTTAATTGCTGTTAAAAGAATATTAAGATACTTAAATGGAACAAAAAATGTAGGTTTATGGTATTCTAGAGACTCAACATTGAACTTAATTGCATATTCTGATTCTGATTATGCTGGATGTAAGTTAGATAGGAAAAGCACAAGTGGTGCATGCCAATTCTTAGGAAGTAACTTAATCTCATGGTTTAGCAAAAAGCAAAATTCAGTTGCATTATCAACTACTGAAGCTGAATATGTTGCAGCTGGAAGTTGCTGTGCTCAAATCCTATGGATTAAGCGACAACTTGAAGACTATGGTATCACACTTGACAAAACACCTATAAAATGTGACAATACAAGTGCAATTAATCTAACAAAAAATCCAATTCAACATTCTAGAACAAAACACATAGAAATTAGATATCATTTTATTAGAGAACATGTAACTAATGGAGAAATAGTCTTGATTATGTTAATACTGAAGATCAATTAGCAGATATATTTACAAAACCCTTGAGTGAAGAAAGATTCTGTTATCTTAGAGGAGAGTTAGGGATTTGTGATCCATTAGAATGAATTTGAAACCCCTAAGAAAAATTATCTAGAACTCTTTCTATCCTAAGGAAATTTTATCTAAAATTCTTTCAAATCCCTGATCTTTAAGGAAATCTTATCTAGAATTCATATCTAATTGATCTATTAAAATCCAATGATTTTTTATCAATTTTATGATCAATGTCCGGGCACATTTAGATTCTCTGAAACTTTATGTTTTTGCTCTGAAATGGTCTCGGAG
This sequence comes from Calamus simplicifolius, assembly GCA_900491605.1. Taxonomy (NCBI): domain Eukaryota; kingdom Viridiplantae; phylum Streptophyta; class Magnoliopsida; order Arecales; family Arecaceae; genus Calamus; species Calamus simplicifolius. Next base: position 42,882 of record UESW01002004.1, on the reverse strand, counting down.
CCGACTCGATCAGTATCGGAGTCGACTCCATGTTTCTGCTGAAACTCTGGAGCCGACCCCATCTCTGTGCAAGTCGACTCCACTTCGGGTTAGGTTTTTGACTATCCGAGTCGACTCCACACTTTGCGGAGCCGACTCGAAGTGGTCCCAGGTCGATTTATCTAGGGCAGAGTCGACTCCTCGTTCATTTCTATCTTCTCAAATCAATCAAAATCTCTCTCCAAAGATTTTCCAAACCTACCAAATCCTTAGAAACCCTTGATTAACCTTTCCACTAAATCAATGGCACCTAAAACCCGTGGTTCTAGCCTTGGAGCGGCCGGGATGAAGAAGAAGAAGACGATGAGGCGTCCCGCTCGCGAACCGTCTCCGAGCATGGATTCTACCTCATCCTCTTCAACCCGAGTGCTTCTCCTGCTGCGGCCACCTCTCAGGTAGACCGACTAGCCGATAGAATTATTACAACTGGGAGAAAGTGGATTTTGATCTATTTGAGGCGGAGGGTTTTCTTGTAGGAAGATAATTAATTAAAATGGGATGGGAGAAAATGTGTTCATTAGATTGCCCAACCTACCCCACCTTGGTTAAAGAGTTTTATAAAAATTTGTCAAGAGGAGATAATGGATTGTCAGCTTGATTAGAGGAAATAGGATAAATGTCACAGTGGATATACTCTCAAGACTTTTGGATCTTTCAGTGTCTGCTCCTTCTACATTTTCACCTGATGATAGGAGCCCGGCTTTATCAAGATTGTTAAATAAAAAATTGTTGGTTTTGAAGAAGTCCAAGCAAATCAACTATCTTTGGAATTAAGGCTTCTCCATAACATATGCAGTAGGATTCTGTTCCCTAAGACTGGGAGGTTTGATTATGTATCTGAGAGAGACATTTTTGTTATGGATGCTGTAGTGGCTGGGAGACCTATCAATCTTCTGGATATGATAATTTGGTACATAGCTGACTGTGGGAGCAAGAAGAAATCAAGTCTACCCTATGGCATGATATTAACTAAGATTTTTCAAAGCCAAGGGATAATTATTTCCGATAGTGAGCCATTGAGAAATTTGAGACACATTGATTACTATAGCTTGGCTACTATTCATAGGATGGGATTTGTGAAGAAAGATGGTAGATGGGAAAGGAAAAATCAGTTGGAAGATAGAGCCGCTGATGTTGAGGCACCTGGACCTTCTGTTAGACATTCATCACCTATGCCTCCTATTTCTTCTGTTCCAGTTCCGGCCCCTTCTCCTACTCCAATGTTTGATCAGCCATCTTCTTCATCAGTTGGTTTTTCGGATCTTCAGTTAGAGCAGCTCAAGAGTCTTCTTGATGCTCAAGAGGATAGAATGAAGACTGAGTTTAGTAAATTCATGAATCTTAAAGAAACTCTCTATTCATTAGAAGATCGAATTACCAAGATTGAATCTACTCTTAGCTCCTCTACTGAGTCTTTAAGTGGTGATTTAAAGAATATTTTTGAAGAACTTAAAGACATTTGTGGAGATGGTAAGACTTATGCAAAGTGCAATGCCGAGCTTCAAGACAAGATTTTAATTGCTTGTACTTTTGTGGACGAAAGACTGAGAGAATATGTCAAGCTTCAAACTGATGGAATGAAGAACATCGTAGATCACTTAACAAGAATTGTAAGAACACATTTTTGATGTAATGGATGTTTAGTTTTTGCAATGTAATGAAATTTATATTATGATTTACATTTTGATATAATGAAGTAATGAAAAGTTAGTTTTGAATGTTCAATGAAGTTTGAGTTTGAATGTACTTCTCTTATTTATCAATGAATCTCAGTTCATGTTAAAGCATATCTTAAATTGTGAATGTGATTGTGTTGATGCTTCTCTACCTTTTGTTGATAACAAAAAAGGGGGAGAGTTTTATACATGAATGTATAGGCATGGGAGAAATTAAACGAATGTTATTGTATATGCATATAATAAATAATTGAATGGGGAGAGAAGGGAGTAATAATTAAACATTACACATACAGAGAATGAATGAAAAAGTAATTTAGATGAAAATGCTGAATTTTGACATTAAACTGTGTATGAGTTTAAATTGAATGAATGGGATATTTATTTGTGTTTCATAGGGGGAGCTACATAATATGCATGGGAGAAATTAAACGAATGTTATTGTATATGCATATAATAAATAATTGAATGGGGGAGAGAAGGGAGTAATAATTAAACATTACACATACAGAGAATGAATGAAAAAGCAATTTAGATGAAATGCTGAATTTGACATTAAACTGTGTATGAGTTTAAATTGAATGAATGTGATATTTATTTGAGTTTCATAGGGGAGCTACCTCATTCAGGGGAGCCTAACTATGAAATTAAATAAATTCTTTAATTAATCATGCATATACTCAATGTTTTTGTCATCATCAAAAAGGGGGAGATTGTTGGGGAGATTGTTGAGAAATTGTTGCCCCAATTTTATTGATTTTGATGATTACCAAAAGCCATGAGTATATTAAAGATGCAATGAATTTATTTACATGAGCAATGAATTTATTTCTCATAATCAATGAGTATGTTAAGTATGACTATAATCAATTGGAAAGTAGCTTCAAGCTCCATGTTTAAGCTTTCAAAAAGAAATTTTTATACTTCATATTTCAATCAATGAGTTTTTGGAACATATCTTGAATTGATTCTTAATGTCAAATTTATTATATTCAAGTCAAAATTGATTTAAAATTAATCTGGAATGAATTTCAAAGTCAATCAAAAAATTCTCTGATTTTTGATACATTCCGGAGCCGACTCTAGAGTTTCAGAGTCGACTCCACTCAGTATACAGAGATTCCTGATTTTCTCGAGTCGATCCCTGTGATTTCAAGAGTCGACCTCCGATATTGTCGAGCCGACTCCATGACTGTAAGAGTCGACTCTGCTCAGACTCCAGAGAGTTGTTTTTCTGAGCACTTCTCGAGTCGACCCTTGCTTTTCATGAGTCGACCCCCGACTGTCAGGAGCCGACACCTTATTTTCTTGAGTCGACCCCTTAACTATCTGAATGTTTCTATTTTTTGCATCGCGTCTTCAAGCCGACTCGCTTAAAGTTGGAGCCGACTCCAACAAATCTGGGCGTGACTTTTTCTGTATGCCAACTCAGCGCCAACGGTAATATTTTTCAATAACGGCTATATTTCTTTGTTTCTAACGGCTATATTTTGCAGAGTCTATAAATAGAGAGGCCATTTTCAAATCAAAAGAAATATACATATAGATCAAGAGAAAAAAAAAAGAGAAAAATCTTTCAGAAAGAGGAAAAACAGAGCACCATTTGAAAAATCCGAGATTCAAAATAGAGTAAAAGAGAAGGCGTGAAATCAAAGGAGACTTCATCTGTGCTCAAGTTCATCAATCCAAGAAAGTCTAGAAGAAAATCCAAGAGCCATTCAAGATCAAATCAAGAGATTTTCAACATTCAAAGAAAGGGAGAATAAGTTCAAATTAACTCCAACATTCAATCCGTGAAGAATCTGAGCTGAGGCCCAATTCCACACTTCAAAGGAGTTGAGGAAAAGAAGAAAAGCCTGCACTCAGATCGAATCTAAACAGGCCCTTCTAAACTTTGCTTTTATTTTGAAAATATCTGCTCAAAGGAGCTGTTTTGTACTAAACTCATATTTTTATCTTGTGGTTTGCTAATTCAATTAGTGGATTGAATTAGTGGAGGTAGTTTACCTCGGCACAAGCTAAGGATAGCTTGTGTGTTGGGTTTTGTGCTGGTGAGCCCGTAAAAATTGGCTGGGTTCGTTGTGATCCGTGAAAATAACAAGTTTGGGTTGTGAGCTTGTAAAACAACTCGACTGTAATCGAGGAGATTATAGTGTGGACCCAAGTGGAGCTTGGGGGTGGACATAGGTGTTGGATACACCGAACCACTATAAAATCTTTGTGTTTGCCATGTTTATTTATCTCTCTCTCTCTTGCTATTGTGCTTTAACTTGAATTAATTGTGTATATCCTCTCATCAATAGTTTAAATTGTTTTAAAAGGCTTAATTTTTAAAGTACCCAATCATCCCCCCTCTTGGGTTGCCATCTGGGCCAACAAAAAAGCCACGTCCGAGGTTCACAATCAGACCACCTCTCAAAGGCCTGATCCGATCAGCGGTGCGGTACCTCCACCGCCACCGCCAACTGAAACTCCTTCGCCACCGCGACAACGGTAACACTGGACCAGTTCGCCGCTCTGGTTCAGCAGGTCCAGCATTAACCCAGCTGGTCCAGGGGCTCCAAGCGACCCCTGGCCCCACCATCCCTGCTTCTCAGCTTCATGAAGAGGCCGTTGCCCCTGCTCCACCAGCGATCTCTTCCTCTAATCTGCTGGAAATAGTGGAGTATCATAACCAGCCCGTAAAAGCGAAGCCAGCGCTGCAGCGAGCTGGAGGGAAGAGCCTGCTCAGATCTAGGCGGGTTCATTCTCCCTCTTCAATGTCTTCCCAAAACTCGACACTCCTACCATCTTCCCATCGCCCGATCCCTCCTACCACTCTGGATGAAGGGATTAGGCAACAGATAAGGAGATGTGTCGGGAATGGCATCAGGAGTTAGACACCATCAGACAAGCCCCTCCGTCCCAACCGAAAGTGAAGCAGGGCATCCCCTTCTCCGAGAGGATCATGAGGTAAGTGATTCCCCCTCATGTCAAGCTCCCTACCATCAAGCCGTACCATGGATCTACTGATCCTGATGACCACCTGAGCAACTTCAGATCCATCATGATGTTCGACGGAGCATCGGATGCGATCCTATGTCGAGCCTTCCCCTCCACTCTAAGGGGATCTGTCCGAACCTGGTTCAACGCTTGAAGCCAGGTTCCATTGATTCTTTTGACGAACTGAGCTGTTTGCTCATTCAGCCAGTTCGTCAGTAGCCATCGCCAGCGACGGAGATCCGATTCCCTCTCCGAGGTCAAGCAGAGAGGGGGAATCCTGAAGAATTACCTGGCCGCTTCAACACGGCCCTCTTAAAAGTTGACCATCTCAACCATGAGGTGGCCATGTCCGCCCTGGCTGGGGGAGTGTCGAAGGAGGGAGACTTTATCTGGCTCTAGAGGTTAACTACCCAAAGAGCCTTTCAGACATGATGTCCCTGGCATACAAGTATGATAGGGTTGAAGAATCGAGGAGATCAGCTCGGACCGAGTAGCTGAAGAAGAAGGAGGCAAAGGGCTTAGACAAGCAACGGGCCCACCGTCGTGCCCGCTTCGCCACCATAGAGCTCTTCTGCCGCTGCTCGAGACCGAACCTAGAGTCCGGCCCGAAGGTTCGATCGCTACACTCCCCTCATAGCGCCAAGAGCGAAGATCCTGATGGAGATCGAGCGGCAATTCCTCGACCCCCTCCTCTCCGAGGAAATGCAACTCAGAGGATTCGACCAAGTACTGCCGCTTCCATCAGGATTATGGGCACGATACCGAAGACTGCTGGCAGCTCAAGAACAAGATCGAGCGATTGATCCGGCAGGGCAAACTGGACCAATTCAGAGGCCCCCCTGAGCCGAACAATGAGGAGAATCGCAGCCCGAGCCTCGCCAGCTTCCTCCACCAAATCCCCCAGTCATTGGCAATGTCAATGTGATAGCGGCAGCCGGCTCCCCATCTTCTTGGCCAAGCGAGGAGGAAAACTCGCCAAAGAAAGCTTGAGTTGATGAGCTCACTTTCTCTGATGAAGACCTTTGGGAGGTACAGTATGCCCATGATGATACCTTGGTTGTATCTTTGAACATGAACAATTATGATGTACACCGTATCTTGATCGATAGTGGAAGCTCTGTTAACGTTCTGTATTTTGATGCCTTTGTGAGATTAAAATTCCAGATAGAAAACCTTCGACCCGTGGAGTCCACCCTAGTGGGCTTCATAGGTGATTCCATAATCCCTAAAGGAGTCATCACTCGGTCTATCCGAGCTGGCACCTGGCCCCGTGTGGCTACTGTGCTCATGGATTTCCTTGTGACCAAGCTCAGGTCTCCTTACAACGCCATCCTTGATAGACTAGGGCAAATATCTCTCAAGGCCATCATTTTTATTCCCCATCTCGCCATGAAGTTTCCTACCGAATGGGGAGTGGGGGTTGTTCGAGGAAGTCAGATCATAGCTCGGCATTGCTTTGTCGCCGACCTTCAGTCCAGAAAGCCCGAGGTGGATGGGCTAGATGCTCGGGAAGATTTCGCCGAGCAACGAGGAGACCAGCCGAAGAACTAGAGGAAGTACCACTCGATGAAATCCGACTCAACCGAACCATAAAGATCGGGTCGCGGCTAGAAGGAAAGCTTCGGCAAGAATTAATTGAATTCCTTATGAGGATGCCAATGCCTTCACCTGGTCTGCATCGGATATGCCCGGAATCAACTCAGACGTCCTGGTCTACCGCCTCAGCATGGATGAAACATTTAGGCCAATTAAGCAGAAGAAAAGGAGCTTCGCTCCTGAGCACCAAAAAGCCATCGAAGAAGAAGTGGATAAACTCATCAAAGCCAAATTTATCCAGAAGTTAATTACCCGATTGGCTGGCGAATGTGGTCATGGTGAAAAAGTCGAATGGCAAATGAAGGATCTGCATTGACTTCACTGACCTCAACAAAGGCCTGCCCAAAAGATAGCTTCCCTCTTCCGCGGATCGACCAGCTCATGGATTCAACTTCGAGCCATCAAATGCTGACTTTTATGGATGCCTATTCGAGCTACAACCAGATTCGAATGGCGCCCAAAGATGAGGAGAAAATCGCCTTCATCACTGACCGAGGTATCTATTGCTACTGAGTTATGCCTTTTGGATTAAAAAATACAGGTGCCACCTATCAAAGGCTGGTAACAAAGTTTTCAAGGAGCAAATCGGTCGAAACATGGAGGTGTATGTTGATGATATACTAGTAAAAGTAAGGAGGCATCCCAGTACATCGAGGACCTCGCGGAGAGCTTCACCACGCTTAGAAAGTATCAAATGAGGCTCAACCCCTCCAAATGTGCTTTCCGGGTTAACTCCGGAAATTCCTTGGCTTCATAGTCTCTTAGCGAGGCATCGAGGCAAATCCTTAGAAGATCCAAGCCCTGCAACAAATGGCCCCCGCCTAGGTCAGTCAAGGACGTGCAATGCCTCACCGGGAGAGTAGCAGCCCTCAGCCGCTTCATTGCTCGATCAGCCGAGAAATGCCTTCCCTTATTCAAAGTGCTTCGGTCAGCCAAAAACTTCCAATGGACTCCTGATTGCCAGAAGTCCTTTGAAGATCTCAAGAAATACATCGGCTCACCACCTCTCCTCAGCAGCTCGAAGCCAGGGGAAGTGCTGAACCTATACTTGGCAGTCTCTGAAGACGTTGTTGGCTCGATGCTAATTAGAGAGGAGAACAAAGTCCAAAGACCTATTTATTATGTCAGCAAACTACTCAAGGATGCTGAAACGAGGTATACTCGAGTCGAGAAGATGGTCCTAGCCCTGGTGACATCGGTCCGAATGTTGCGGCCATATTTTCAAGCACTCACTGTCACTGTCCTGGCTGACCAACCCATCAAAGCGATTATTCATCACCCGGAGGCATCGGGGAGAATGACCAAATGGGCTGTCGAGCTGAGTGAGCATGACATTCAGTATCAGCCTCGTCCAGTCATTAAAGCCCAGGTTCTGGCAGACTTCCTCCTCAAGTGCACCATACCCGAAGATGGCTCTACTTCGGATACCCCCGGACAACCAAAGCCCAACGCCTCATGGTTGCTTCATGCCGATGGATCCTCCAGTGTGGGTGGTTCTGGCACCGGCCTGGTCCTCACCAGTCTAGAGGGCACAACTTTCAAATATGGCATCCGCTTCTCCTTCCCAACCTCAACAATGAAGCAGAGTATGAAGCCCTGCTCTCCATACTTCGAATTGCCCACAAGCTTAAAGTCAAAAAACTGATTGCCTACACCGACTCCCAGTTGGTGGCTGGCCAGGTGCAGGGAGAGTTCGAGGCTCGAGATCCGAGTATGATTTGGTATCTCCAAAAGGTGCATGATTTATCCTCCTATTTTGATAAATTTAAATTATCCAATCCCAAGGGCTGAAAACGCGCGCGCCGACCTTCTGTCCCGCTTGGCGACTACGGAGTCAATTAATCTCGAGTGAAAATTCCACTTGGAGGTCCTGGAGAAGCCAAGCATCGCCGATGCTGACCAGATGATGCAGATCGACATCGAACCATCCTGGATGGACCCCCTGCACAAATACCTGTGCTGTCATCAATTAATGTTCTGACAAGTGATCACGCCCCAAGCCCACGGACTTCAGGCATCTATAAAAAGGGTAAGAGGGACCCCGATCAGGTAACACACTCATAACGCTCCTAACGCTCACAGAGAGAGCTCTTCTCGGAGCCTCTCTCTCTCTTTCTCTTTCGAGCTTCCTCAAGCTCACGGCTGTTGCCTAGAGCGCTGACTTAAGCGTCGGAGGGTCCCCACCGAAATTTTCAGCCCCCAGGACTTGTTTGCAGGCCTGCAGGCGCAAGGAGCTCGCCGGAGGACCCCGGGCTCGCTGGAGGAGGTGACCGGATGCTCGAGGCCGACGATTTATTTTATTATAAATAAATAAGTTTGTTTAAGTGTTGATTATGGGGCTAAACAGTTATGTGCGTAATTTATGATTCGATTATAAATTAACTATTTAACTAGTAAATCAATGGTACTTAAGGAATAAGAGAAAATTAGAGGGGTATAATGGTTATTACACCTAGCTCTAATTATGAGCTAATTATGGAGGGCTGAATTACATGTAATGATTATATTAGTGGACAACTCAAGTTTTTGAGTAAAATTAGTATGTAATTTTTAAGAGTGCAGTCTCGAATAACTTCGAGATTAATAAACTGAATAAATAATTAAAGAGTTTTAATTGAGTTTATTCAAGTTTATTGTGGAACATCGAATACTCTTGGATTGAATGATTAATGTGATTAATTATTTTTTTTACTTTATAATAAGTGTTATTGTGGAACATCACACAAGAGAATTTTGCTCTTGTAAGTAGCGCATACTATGAGTTGATGGAGAGAGAGAAATTTTATTTGTTTTTGATATTTTTGATAATGTGATTATTAAGAATATTAAAAATAAAATAATAAATTTATATTATATATTATATTTAATTTAGATATTATTTGTAAATTAGTTGCAAATGAGAAAATAACTTTTTCTTTGATATGATCAAGGAGTTGGCATTGAGAATTGTTCCCATGCGATCAAAATTAAATGTTGTAACAGATAAATATTATCTAAATGTTATAACAAATAAACGTTATCTAAATTAAAAGTTGTAACAGATAAACGTTATCTACATCAAATATTGTAACAGATAAATGTTATGTAAATTAAATGTTATAACAGATAAACGTTATCTACATCAAATGTTATAACAGACATTATCTAAATTAGATTTCTGATTCACCTAGAGCCTGTAAATATGGCATAAGGTGGACTTTCAGATGGAAAGGAAAAATGAAAGAAAAGTTTCTTTTATCCTTTTTCTCTCTTATTTTATGTGTGCTAGAATTGTGATAGAAAATCAAGAGTGAGCCCACTCTCATAATTCGATACCGATCCTAAGAAAGGTAAGGAAGGCTCTAGTTTCATTTTAATTAATTTTTCAGATATTTTATGAAGTACTTTGGCCCATAAACTCTACCATAGGATTCTTCATCCATAGCCTCGAATCCGGTAGTAAGGCGCGTCTGTTCCTTCGAGACCTCAGCATATCAGTATATTTTTTATGTTTAGAAAAATTATATGATAATTTTTCCTTTTCATATGACAATATTAATATTATGCATGTTAAACGGTCCGCATGCTTCCGCTGCACATATATATGATATATATATATATATATTTGAAAACCAACAACTGGTATCAAAGCGGTCATGCACTAATATTAATATTTTCATGATGTCAATATGTGATAATTTGACATGTTTTATAATATTTGATATTAGGTATGCATGTTATGGATGGGTATGTATAAATATTTGATATTTGGTATGCATAAATATTTGATATTTGGTATTTATAAATCTTTGATATATGGTATGCATAAATATTTGATTTGGTATGCATAAATATTTGATATTTGGTATTTATTTTTACCATGAACTGTTTGCTTAAAAGTTGAGCATAGTATAGATCCCAAGAATTATGGGCGTGGGATTTGTCATGTTCTTAGTTTCTATCGTGTTCAACCCAGGGGTGATCCAAGAAGGAGGCTACTGGTAGTACCTCGGATAGGGATATTAGGGATGCACCACAAGAGAGGCTGATGGTAGTACCTTGATGCATTTGACCCAACTATCTGTGATCCGAAGAGCACAATAGGCTGCTAAAAATATTTATAATTTAATTAATTACCACATTAAGAATTAATTTTGAAACCAAAAGGATCTGCGATTTGATCACAGATTTTATCACGTCAAAATCCAAACTAGTTTGTGTTGTATGTGAAGAAAATCATTATAAAAATCTTAAATGGTTTGGGACAAATCCCATTTTGAAGCAAATTGGGCCTAAGCCCACTCCAAACAGTTTGGCCATGAGATGGCCTACGATCATTAAAATAAAATAATTTATTTGATAAGTTAATTTTATCATGCCATATAGAAATTAGAAATATCCATTCTATACATCATAAATTTATTGATTAGGACTATTTGACTAATCATGATTATGCCTATTTATAGGGTCTTAGTTAAGGAACAAAGACAATATTATTATAATTCTAAAAATATTTAAAAGGGTTTTTGAATGGATAGTTTGGAATTATAATATTAAGAATTTGATTCTTAAATAAATTTATGAAATTAAAATAGTCTTAGGTTAAGTTAATATATGATATTAATTTAATAATGAGATTATTAAATCTAAGACTAATCTATTTAATTTCATAAATAACAAGAATATGATTCTTTAAATAGAAATCAATTTCAAAAGTTAATATGTGATATTAAATTTTAATAATATGATTATTAAAATTTTTGATATTAATTTCTAAAAAGATAATAGTTATCTTAAATATTTACAAGAATTCGATTCTTGAGAGAATTAAATTTATAGATTAATCTACATGAGATGACAAGATTTAAAGGTTATTGAATTTAATTCACAAAGATAAAAGGTTATCTTTATATAATAAAAATAATTCAACTTTAATAATGAGTAATTAATAAATTTGTTGGTCTTCATCATTGGTTTAGCACTGTGAGAGTTGAACGACGCCCTGAGGCGTTTTGATTTCGTCCCCCAACGGGTGGTGTCCTTCAATTCAATAACAAGACTAGATCTGATAGAATTTCTAGATGTATTTCAAGCCTGACCTACCCTACGGTGGCACGCATGGGTTAAGTCTAGAAATTTGAAATGATGGGTCTTACTCATAAAGATATGAGATCAAATGTGTTGATTATATCTTTGACCAAACCTTTTCTAATTTGGTAGTTAATAAGTGTGAAAATAAGAGTTATTTTAGAAACATACTTATTAATCGAGAAGAGTCTCGGTTTAACTAAGTGTGCAAGCTGACCTACCCTACGATGGCAAACTTGTACATGCACTACAAGAAAATACTGAAATAGCGATGCAAATTTAGCGACGCATCATTGCGTCGCTAAATTGCGACCACTTTATGATGCCTCCGTGACAATAAAACATTGCGACGCAATTAGCGACGCATTAGCGACTCAATAAATCAAAAATAAAAAAATTATTTTTTTTATTTACGACACAAATAATGCGTCGTAATATTTTTAAATTAATTTTTTATAAAATATAAATATGGAAAAAAAATATTGTGATGCAACTCAGTGCGTCGTAATGTTTTTTTAAAAATTTAATATGTTAAATAGCGACGCATTAGCGACGCAATAAACCAGAAAATTAAAAAAATTATTTTTAATTTAACGACGCACCAATTGCATCGCAAATAATTTAAATAAAATTAATTTTTATAAAATATTAAAAAAATATTGCGATGCAACTCAGTGCGTCGCAATATTTTTTAAAAAAATTAAATATGTTAAATAGCGACGCATTAGCGACGCAATAAACCAGAAAATTAGAAAAATTATTTTTAATTTAGCGACGCACTAACTGCGTTGCAATTATTTTAAATAAAATTAATTTTTATAAAGTATAAATATGAGAAAAAATAATTACGATGCAACACAGTGCATCGCAATATTTTTAAAAAATTAATTATATTAAATAGCGATGCATTAGCGATGCAATAAACCAGAAAATTAGAAAAATAATTTTTAATTTAGCGACGCAATATATGCATCACAATTATTTTAAATAAAATGAATTTTTATAAAATATAATTATAAGAAAAAATATTACGACGCAATTCAGTGCATCGTAATATTTTTAAAAAAATTAATTATGTTAAATAGCGACGCATTAGCGATGCAATAAACCAGAAAATTAGGAAAATTATGTTTTAATTAGCGATGCACTTGTTGCATTGCAATTATTTTAAATAAAATTAATTTTTATTTAAAATAATTATAATATTAAAAAATTACGATGCAACCCTTTGTGTCGCAATGTTTTTAAAAAATAAATTATGTTAAATAGTGATTGGTCCGAGATCGGTCATGGCCGATCGGGATCAGGGCTTGGATCGATCGCAACCATCGGATCGTCGACGATCTCGGACGGATTGCAACGGTCCGAGATCGGTCGTGGCTGATCGGGATCATGGCTTGGATCGATCGCAACCGTCGGATCGTCGCCTATCGGATCGATCGCGATGGTCCGAGATCGTTCGTCGCCGATCAGGATCGATCAGGGCTTGGATCGATGGCAACCGTCGGATCGACACCGATCGGTCCGATCGCCATGGTCCGAGATCAGTCATGGAGGATCAGGATTAGGGCTTGGATCGATCGCAACCGTCGGATCGTCGCCGATTGGACTGATCGCCATGGTCCGGGATCGGTCGTGGATGATCGGGATCAGGGCTTGGATCGATCGCAACCGTCGGATCGTCGCGATCTTAGACCGATCGCAACGATCCGGGATCGGTCATGGCCGATCGGGATTAGGGCTTGGATCGATCGCAACCGTCAGATCGTCGGTGATCGGACCGATTGCCACTATCCGAGATCGGTCGTGGTCGATCGGGATCAGGGATTGGATCGATCGCAACCGTCGGATCGTCCACGATCTCGGACCAATCGCAATAGTCCGGGATTGGTCGTGGCCGATCGGGATCAGGGCTTGGATCGATCGCAATCGTCGGATTGTCAGCGATCTTGGACCGATCGCAATGGTCCGAGATCAGTCGTGGCTGATCGGGATCAGGGCTTGGATCGATCGCAACCGTCGGATCGTCGCGATCTCGAACCGATCGCAACGGTCCAGGATTGGTCGTGGCCGATCGGGATCAGGGCTTGGATCGATCGCAACTGTCGGATCATCGGCAATCGGACCGATCGCAATGGTCTGGGATCAGTCGTGGCCGATCGGGATCAGGGCTTGGATCGATCGCAACTGTCGGATCATCGGCGATCGACCGATCGCAACGGTCCGGGATCGGTCATGGCCGATCGGTATCAGGGCTTGCATCGATTGCAACTGTCGGATCGTCCGCGATCTCGGACCGATCATAACGTTCTGGGATCGGTCATGGCCGATCGGGATCATGGCTTGGATCGATCGCAACTGTCGGATCATCACCGATCGGATCGATCGCAACCGTCGGATCGTCCGCGATCTCGGACCGATCGCAATGGTTCGGGATCGGTCGTGGACGATCAGGATCAGGGCTTGGATCGATCGCAACCATCGGATTATCAGCGATCTCGGACCGATCGCAATGGTCCGGGATCGGTCGTGGCCGATCGGGATCAGGGCTTGGATCGATCGCAATTGTTGGATCATCGCCGATCGGATCGATCATCACGGTCCGAGATCGGTCGTGGCCGATCGGGATCACGGAATCGATCGATCGCAACCGTCGGATCGTCGCCGATCGGACCGATCGCCATGGTCCGAGATCGGTCGTGGCTAATCGGGATCACAGCTTGGATCGATCACAACCGTCGGATCATCGCCTATCGGATCGATCGCGACGGTCCGAGATCGTTCATCGCTGACCAAGATCGATCGGGGCTTGGATCGATGGCAACCATCGGATCGATGCCGATCGATCCAATCCCCACGGTCCGAGATCGGTCGTGGACGATCAGGATCAGGGCTTGGATCGATCGCAACCGTCGGATCGTCGCCGATTGGACCGATCGCCACGGTCCGGGATCGGTCGTGGATGATCGGGATCAGGGCTTGGATCGATCGCAACCGTCGGATCGTCGTGATCTCGGATCGATTGCAACGGTCTGGGATCGGTCATGGCCGATCGGGATCAGGGCTTGGATCGATCGCAACCGTCGGATCGTCGGCGATCGGACCGATCACCACTGTCCGAGATCAGTTGTGGCCGATCGGGATCAGGGATTGGATTGATCGCAACCGTCGGATCGTCACCGATCGGACCGATCGCCACGGTCCGAGATCGGTCGTGGCCGATCGGGATCATGGCTTCGATCGATTGCAACCGTTGGATCATCACCGATCGGACCAATCGCCATGGTCCGAGATCAGTCGTGGCCGATCGGGATCATGGCTTCGATCGATCGCAACCATCGGATCGTCACCGATCGGACCGATCACCACGGTCCGGGATTGGTCATGGCCAATCAAGATCACGGCTTGGATCGATCGCAATCATCGGATCGTTGCCTATCGGATCGATCGCGATGGTCCGAGATCGTTCATCGCCGGCCAGGATTGATCAAAGCTTGGATCGATGGCAACTGTCCGATCGGTCCGATCGCCATGGTCTGAGATCGGTCGTGGACGATCAGGATCAGGGCTTGGATCGATCGCAACTGTTGGATCATCGGTGATCAGACCGATCACAATGGTCCGGGATCGATCGTGGACGATCGGGATCCGGGCTTAGATCGATCGCAACCGTTGGATCGTCACGATCTCGGATCGATCGCAACGGTCCGGGATCGGTCGTGGCCGATCGGGATCAGGGCTTGGATCGATCGCAACCGTCGGATCGTCGCGATCTCAGACCGATCGCAATGGTCAAGATCGGTCATGGCCAATCGGGATCAGGGCTTGGATCGATCATAACCATCGGATCATCGGCGATCAGACCTATCGCCATGGTCCTGGATCGGTCGTCGATCGGGATCAGGGCTTTGATCGATCGCAACCGTCGGATCGTCGGCGAACGGACCAATCGAAACGGTCCGGGATCAGTCGTGGCCGATCGGGATCAGGGCTTGTATCGATCGCAACCATCGGATTGTCCACGATCTTGGACCAATCGCAATGGTCCGGGATCGGTCGTGGCCGATCGGGATCACGGCTTGGATCGATCAAAACTGTCGGATCGTCGCCTATCGGATCGATCACGACGGTCCGAGATCGTTCATCACCGATCGGGATCGATCAGGGCTTGGATCAATCGCAACCGTCGGATCATCGCCGATCGGATCGATCGCAACCATCGGATCGTCCGCGATCTTGGACCGATCGCAAGTCTGGGATCGATCGTGGTCGATCGGGATCAGGGCTTGGATCGATCGCAACCATCAGATCATAAGCGATCTCGAACCGATCGCACGGTCCGGGATCGGTCATGGCCGATCAGGATCAGGGCTTGGATCGATCGCAACCATCATGACCGATCGGGATCACGGCTTGGATGATCGCAACCGTCGGATCGTCGCCTTATCGGATTGATCGCGACGGTCCGAGATCGTTCATCGTTGACTAGGATCGATCAGGGCTTGGATCGATGGCAACCATCGGATCGATGCCGATCGGTCCGTTCGCCATGGTCCAAGATCGGTCGTGGACGATCGGATCAGGGCTTGGATCGATCGCAACCGTCGGATCATCGCCGATTGGACCGATCGCCACGGTCCGGGATCAGTCGTGGATGATTAGGATCAGGGCTTGGATCGATCACAACCGTCGGATCATCGCGATCTCGGACCGATCGCAACGGTCCGGGATTGGTCATGGCCGATCGGGATCAGGGCTTGGATCGATCGCAACCGTCGGATCGTCGGCGATCGAACCGATCGCCACGGTTCGAGATCGGTCGTGGCCGATCGGGATCAGGGCTTGGATCGATCGCAACCGTCGATCATCGCCATCGGACCGATCGCCACGGTCCGAGATCGGTCGTGGTCGATCGGGATCATGGCTTCGATTGATCGCAACCGTCGGATCGTCGCCGATCGGACCGATCGCCATGGTCGAGATCGGTCGTGGCTGATCGGGATCACGGCTTGGATCGATTGCTACCGTCGGATCATCGCCGATCGGATCGATCACCACAGTCCGAGATCGGTCATGGCCGATCGGATCACAGCTTGGATCGATCGCAACCGTCGGATTGTCGCCTATCGGATCGATTGCGACGGTCCGAGATCGTTCATCAGGATCGATCCGATGGCAACCATCGGATGATCGATATCGCCATGGTCCGAGATCGGTCGTGGATGATCGGGATCAGGGCTTGGATCGATCGCAACCGTCGGATCATCAGCGATCGGACCGATCGCAACGGTTCGAAATCGGTCATGGCCGATCGAGATCAGGGCTTGGATCGATCGCAACCGTCGGATCGTCGATCGGACCGATCGCAACGGTCCGGGATCGATCGTGGGATCGGATCAGGGCTTGGATCGATCGCAACCGTCAGATCGTCGGCGATCGGACCAATCGCCACTGTCCGAGATCGGTCATGGCCGATCGGATCAGGGATTGGATCGATCGCAACCGTCGGATCGTGCGATCTCGGACCGATCGCAACGGTCCGGGATCGGTCGTGGCCGATCGGGATCAGGGCTTGGATCGATCGCAACCGTCGGATCGTCAGCGATCTCGGACCGATCCACGGTCCGAGATCGGTCGTGGCCGATCGGGATCAGGGCTTGGATCGATCACAACCGTCGGATCGTCGCGATCTTGGACCGATCGCAACGGTTCGAGATCGATCGTGGCCGATCGGGATCAGGGCTTGGATCGATCGCAACCGTCGGATCGTTGGCGATCGGACCGATCGCCACGGTCCAGGATCGGTCGTGGCCGATCGGGATCAAGGCTTGGATCGATCGCAACCGTCGGATCATCGCCGATCGGACCGATCGCAACGGTTCGAGATCGGTCGTGGCCGATCGGGATCAGGGCTTGGATCGATCGCAACCGTTGGATCGTCGCGATCTCGGACCGATCACAACGGTCCGGATCGGTCGTGGCCGATCGGGATCACGGCTTGGATCGATCGCAACCATCGGATCGTCGCCTATCGGATCGATCGCGACTGTCCAAGATCGTTCATCGCCGATCGGGATCGATCAGGGCTTGGATCGATGGCAACCGTCAGATCGTCGCCGATCGGACCGATCACCACCGAGATTTATTGATCGCGATAATCGCTTATCTAAAAAAATATTGCGTAGCGAATTTTCCTAAAAAATTTTTAATTTTTAAATTGCGAGCGCATCGCAATGTTTTTTAGAAAAATAAATGTAAAAAAAATTTAAAAAAACATTGGAATTATTTGCATCGCAATTATTTTCCATTTTGGCTATAGAAAATATTTAAAAAATATTGCGACGCATTTGCGATGCAATTTTTAGAATAAATAATTTTCCTAGAGAAAATAAATTTTAATATTGCGACGCATTATTGCGTCGCAATGTTTTTAAGAAAAATAAATGTAAAAAAAATTTTAAAAATATTTGCGATGCAATATATGCATCGCAATTATTTTCAAAAAATATAAATTTTATCAGTTATAAATATATTAAAAAATATTGCGACGCATTTGCGATGCAATTTCCTAGAAAATAAAAATAATTTTCTCATAGAAAACAATTTTTAATATTGCGACGCATTGTTGCGTCGCAATGTTTTTAAGAAAATAAATGTAATAAAAAAATTTATAAAAAATTGCGACGCAATATATCGTCACAATTATTTTTAGAAAATATAAATTTTATAATATTTAAAAAATATTGCGATGCAATTTTCTAGAAAATAAAAATTATTTTTCAGATAAAATTTTTTAATATTGCGACGCATTATTGCGTCGCAATGTTTTTAAGAAATTTAAATGTAAAAATATTTAAAAAAAATATTGCGACGCAATAAATGCGTCGCAATTATTTTTTTAAAAAATAATTTTTATCAGTTATAAAATTTAAAAAAATATTGCTACGTAATTTCCTAGAAAATAAAAATTATTTTTCCGCCGGACATTGGCGCCAAGTTAGCGACTCATTAGCGACGCAATTAGTTGCATCGCTAAGTTTTGCATTAAAAAAAAAGTAGCGATGGATTAGCGACGCATTGTTGCGTCGCTAATCCATAATAATAAAAAAAATAGCGAGTGATTAGCGACGCATATTTTGCGTCGCTAATCACCACTATTTAAACTTGTCGGGCCGCCCCCCTTCCCTTCTCTTCTTCTTCCTTTTCCTACCCTAGCCGCCGCCGTCCGTCCGCTCCTCCGGCTGCCCGTCTCTCTCCGGCGGAAGCTCCCCCACTCCGGCGGTGTCCCCTCGCGACCGAGGTAAGCCCATCCTCCTTTTTTAAAAAATAGGTCCGCCACGGCACCGGCCGTGGCCGTCTTCTCCGGCCACGGCCGCTACCGTGGCCCTCCTGGCCACGGTGGCCAGGCCACCAAAAAAAAAATTTATGTTTGGGGGGGTTTTCCCACCCCCCTTCATCTTCTCCGGCCACGGCCGCTGCCATGGCCGTCTTCTCTGGGCCACTGCCGTGGCCAGTGGCCTAGCCACGGTGGTCAAGCCACCAAAAAAAATTTTGGTTTGGGGGGGTTTTCCCCACCCCCCTTCGTCTTCTATGGCCACAGCCACAGCCGTGGCCATCTTCTCCGGCCACGGCCGCTGCCGTGGCCGGCGGTGGCCTGGCCACGGTGGCCAGGCCACCAAAAAAAAAATTAATGGGGGGGGGGGGGTTTCCCCACCCCCCCTCCCGTTTGTCCTCTCCGGCCACGGCCGCTACCGTGGCCAGCCGTGGCCTGGCCACGGTGGCCAGGCCACCAAAAAAAAAACAGTTAGGGGGGACCCCCCCTCCGTTTGTCTTCTCCGGCCATGGTGGCCAGTAAAAGGTAACAGCTACGGGGCTTTTCCCCCACCCCCGGCCCCCTCAATAAAAAAAAAACACTCATAAAAAAATTAACAAAAAAAATTAGATTCTATCATTTTTTATTTTTAAAATATTTTTAAATAATTTGATGAAAATATAAAAAATTATAAATATATTTTTAAAACATGGGCAACTTAATTTTTTTTTTAAAAGTAACAGCTAGGGGGTTTTCCCGACCCCCGGCCCCTTCAAAAATTTTTTTAACACTCATGAAAAAAATTAACTAAAAATTTTCAATAATTTGATGACAAATATTAAAAAAAATGTGACCACTAATCTAATTTTTTATTAGATTAGTTATAAATTAATTAATTTATGTCATTAGTCGGAGCTCTTTGGATAGACTGATTGTTATGTCTTGATTATGCAATAATATTTGTAATGCTAGATAGAAAGTCTTGTTGTATTATTATTTAATTTGCAGAATGTTTATGCAATAATTAATTTAAGCAGAATGTTTATGCAATAATATTTGTGCATTTGTAGTTATTTACAATTGTTATGTCTTGATTATTTACATTCTGCTTCAAATTGAATGATGCATTAAATTATGTAATGCTAAATAGAAAGTCTTGTTGTATTATTATTTAATTTCAGCAACAAATTAGTAGTTTCAATGATTTATATTTTAGTCTTCACAAACATTTGTATTCGACACAATAATCTTAAGAAGTCAGTGACTATATATATAGAACACTATTCCTATATATGTATAATTGACAAGAAGTTAAGAATAACAAGCATAAGTTCGATTGTCTTCGGACTTCCATATTATTAATCACAGCACTATAACCTTTAGACCCGTTTGAGAATTTGTAAGCCTTAGTCTTGCAAATTCTCAAATTGTCCTGGTGGACAGTTTGGGAATATTTTTGCGATATGTTAGTCTGCTATTAATCATCGTTGGGTGAGATTGCGGTTTGTATTTGCTCATACGTTCTCCTAGTGTGGCTTATATGCCACACATTTAGGAGAACATATGGGAAATGCTGCCAAAATTTCAACATAACCGATCGATGATAATTAATAGCAGAATAACATATCACAAAAAATATTCTTGAATGGGATAGGGCCTTACCTTTTAGACATGGAGTGAAGGTAGAATTAATTTAGGACACTTGAATGCTTGTGAAGTCTCATGATTAAACGGACCGCCTTGCGGCCCGACCCGAACTCAAGCCCTAGCATTAGCCTGGCATGAACCTGTGCCTCGGTCCTTGCTAGCACGCCAAGGATCGTAGCCGTGGCCGGGCCTTGCAGGGTAGGGACCTTAGTTGTCTAAAAAAAATTGGTTAGTTATAAATTATTTAAATGGTTATTATTAACCTTAGTTGTGTAAAAAAAATAATTTAGTTATATATTTAGTAATGCTAATATAGTTTTATAATGTGGTTTCCTTTAATGGTTTACCAGAAATTGTATAAGTCGGTCAAAAATGAGCGGGGCTCGCTCGTGGATGTATGCAAGGATAAAAGATGGCTTGCTAATCCAGATTTTCTGAATGGATTGGAAGAATTTATCGCATTTGCATGTAGCCAACCTGAATGGATGGATGGGCCCAGGATTAGGTGCCCATGCAACTATCACAGGTGTCAGAATAAAGCCTACAGAGATGTTGAAACTGTTAAGGTGCATCTGTGTAAAAAGGGGTTTGTTCCTGATTACGATGTTTGGTACTGTCATGGTGAACCAGAGGAAATTCCAGCATTGTTACAAGCCAACAAGTGTCAATTCCCGTTGATGAACCATTTCTAAACACATATGAAGAAATGGTGATGAATGCATCGGGTAATGAATTCAATCAGAATACATTTATGGAAGAACCAAATCCAGATGCACAGCAATTTTATGATATGTTGCGTACTGCAAATCAAGAATTGTATCCTGGTTGTGATGGCTATTCCCAGTTGTCTATGGCTGCTCGGTGCTGAATATTAAGGCAGAACATCGATTATCAGAAAAGGCGTTTAATTCTGTAGCTGGGTTAATCAAGGAAATTTTGCCAAATGATAATGTTGTAGCAGACAGTTTTTACTCAACGAAGAAGTTGTTGCGTGGGCTTGGGCTCCCGGTTAATAAGATCGATTGTTGCTTGAACAATTGTATGATATATTGGGCTGAAGACTCGGAGCTAAGATAGTGTAAGATTTGTGGGCAATCAAGGTACAAAAACGGCGAAGGGGAGCTAGTACAAGTAGGAGGAAAAGTGTTCCTTACAAGAGGATGCATTACTTTCCTCTGACTCCATGCCTGCAGAGATTATACAGATATGAGGCTACAGCTGCTGATATGAGATGGCATGCCGACATGAATCTAAAGAGGATGAAATACGGCATCCATCAGATTCAAAGCTTGAAAGCATTTCAATGACAATCATCCTGATTTCGCTGAAGATATAAGGAATGTCAGATTAGGTCTTTGTACCGATGGCTTCCAACCATTCGGTCAAGCGGGGCAATAGTATTCATATTGGCCTGTGATACTGTCTGTATATAACCTTCCTCCATAGAAGTGCATGAAAGACTGCAATATTTTTGATAGTTTTGGTTCCAGGACCATAAATTCAAAGGAAAAGATTGATCTCTTCTTGCAACCGTTGGTGGCCGAATTGAAAATGTTGTGGGAAACAGGAGTCGTAGCCTACGACATTTCTATGAAACAGAATTTCATCATGAGAGTTGCTTTGATGTGGACAATAAGTGACTTCCCGGCATATGCAATGTTGTCTGGTTGGAGCACTGCTGGACGTCTGGCATGCCCTCATTGCATGTATGATTCGGATGCATTTACATTGCAGAAGAGTGGTAAGCAATCATGGTTTGATAATCATAGGAAGTTCTTGCCCCCAAATCATTCTTATAGGCATAACTTGATCGCCTTCCGGAAGAACAAAGCAGTCACAAAATTCGCCTAACCGGTTAGGTCCGGCACGGATATATTTGATACTATAGAGCATTTGGGGTTGTGGTATGCTTGGGAATCAGATGCAGATAAAATAAATGGCCGTATATGTAAAGAACATAACTGGAAGAAGCGGAGTATATTTTGGGATTTGCCTTATTGGAGCACAAATCTTATCCGGCATAACTTGGATGTTATGCATATTGAGAAAATTTTTTTTGATAACATATCTAACACGGTGCTAAACATCCCGGGAAAAACAAAAGACACTGCAAAGTCAAGAGAAAAACTTAATCAGTATTGCAGAAGAGGTGATTTGAGGAGGAGTACCGATGTGACCTATCTTAAAGCCTGTTACACTCTTGACAGAAATTCACAAGAAGTTTTATGTAACTGGCTTAGAGGGTTAAAATTTCCAGATGGTTATACCTCAAATATCGGTAGGTGTGTGGACATGCATAAGCTCATGTTGTTCGGCATGAAGAGTCATGACTGTCATGTTTTTATGCAACGGTTATTGCCTATAGCTTTTTGTGAGTTGCTTCCGCAACATGTCTGGAAGGCATTGACAGAGCTCAGCTTGTTCTTCAAGGAGTTGTCTGCGGTTCAAGGAGTTGTCTGCCACAGTCATTACTTCTGCATCCATGGCAAGGCTTGAGGAGGAAATTCTAATTATTTTATGCAAGCTGAAGCGAATATTTCCTCCTAGTTTTTTGACTCAATGGAGCATTTACCGGTTCACTTGCCATACGAAGCGAACATAGCTGGTCCCGTGCAGTATCGCTGGATGTATCCTTTCGAGAGGTAAATATATACATCATTAAGACATATTGACATTTCAAATATTATTTCATTGTGAGAAAATTGGTTAATTTTTTGTCTCAACTTTACATATAGGTACCTTAAGAAGTTAAAAAATAATGTGCGTAATAAGGCAAAGGTTGAAGGTTCTATATGCAATGCACACTTGGTTGAAGAAGTTTCAGTTTTTGCCTCGCATTACTTTGAGGGTCACATCCAAACGAGGAGCCAAAATCTTGGTCGTAATGATGACGTATGTATGGACGAAGGAGAACCTAATGACGGTAGAATATTAATTTTTAAATGTATCGGCCATTCATTTGGGGGGCAGAAGTTAATAAATCTTAGCGATATGGAGTATAATGCAGCACATTATATCCTAATGAACTATAGAGAAGTCGATCCATATATTGAGTAAGTGTATACTTCAATGCTTAATTGGAACTTCTAATTTAAATTACAATATACCACAATATTTAATTGCTAACATCAGTTTTAATCCTTATCATCTCATAAGGATGTATTGTGATAGACAACGACAGATGAATCCTGACATCAGTCAAGTTGCAATTGGACAGAAGTTAGAAACGGAGTTCGCTTACTGGTTTTATGAATTTGTGAGTAGTATCACTCAATCAATTTCAGTAATGGCTTTAATTTTTCGAATTGGTTGTGAATAGCTTATTAATTTATAGGTAAACGGTCCATGGTCCCCAACCGATAATATTTTCATTAAATGTCTATCGCAATGGCCATTGAAGATGGTAACAACCTGTACTGGCTATTTGTTAATGGGTACAAATTTCAGATTGAACGATTAGCAGCTTCAAGAGGCACGCAGAACTGGGGCGTGTGTGTTAAAGGAGAAAGTGTTGGAGCAAATATGCAGGATTATTACGGAAAGTTAGTAGAGGTGGTTTATCTTGAATATCCCGGTTGGCCTATGAAACGAACTGTATTATTTCGTTGCGATTGGTTCGATCCGACAGATCCTGTGGGCAAAAGGATTCATAACGACTACAATTTGGTTGAAGTGAACTATCGACGAAGATTGCAGAAATATGACCCATTCATCCTTGCATCCCAAGCTCAGCAAGTGTTTTACTGCAGATATCCAAGTTTGCGCAACGACAAGCGAGATTGGTGGGCTGTTTCTAAAATCGTCCCATGTTCAACAATCTTATTAGAGGAGAGTTCATCAAGTCAATCAGCCGAGTGCCCTGCATTTCAAGAGGATGAGATGGAAATGCATGCAATTGAGGACGACACAAGAGCTCCTGAAACATCACTTAGAGATCCAAATGGTGATGTCCAAGAAATTGCAGATGCAAATGTTCGGTTTCCTTCCGATGATAATGAAACTGAATCGCAGTCTGATACGGCATCGGATGTTGAACCAACATTTCACGAAATAAATGACACCAATTAAACATATAGGTTTTCTTAAATTTAAATTTATTTTATAAGTGGTAAATTTTTACATAGTCAATCATTAATCGTAATTTAATTGCATGAATCTTTAGTATTTTCAGTATGACGGGCAGAGGTAGATCTACCGATGACATACGGAGTGAGCAGGGAGATAGCTCTGCTGCATCAGATCACATGAGCTTTGAAGATGGAGAGTTCGGATCTTCACACATCGCACAGCCTTCGATCTCTCCAGCAGTCGGCGGTGATCCTGCATTGGTATTACCATCCAGCCGATCGGCACATACCTCCGAGAGTTCTTCCACCATCGGCCGCACCGTACTTCGACTTGATACTCATGGACTGTAAGTATATATGAATTAAAAATATATGTTTATGTTTTAAGTCAATTACTTATAACATGCATTTTTTTAACAGATTTATTGAGCAGCATCATGTATCCAGCCACATCAGCGCCATATTTCAGAGGCGTGCAGATCTCAGTGGCTACGATTGGCGCCACATATCTCCAGCAACGAGGGAATTTTATTTTTCTGAATTTCAGGTAAACTTATTAAATATAATTTATCACTGATATAAAATTTCTTAATCTTAATAAATTCTGAAACTAACTATTTATTTTAATGCAAAAAAAGTTTACGTGGGACCCTGCCAGCCATGATGCCATTAGGGCAGCATGGGAGGCTCTGACGGGGCGCCGATACTCCGACATGCTTCATCGTTGGAGGTCATCAGGTCAGCATCCTGCGCATGTGCCAGAGGGTATTTGGCATGAGTGGCAGTAGGCCTGACAGTCTGATGGCTGGCGCAGGAGGTCCGCATCATCTAGCACAAACTGCCGATCCGAGAAGGGCGGTCCTGGCACGGGTCTCTCCCGCCATACTTTGGGCTCCATTTCGATTCAGGAGCACAGACGGCGTATGGTAAGAAAACATAAATATTTTAATTACTAATTTAGTTATTTATAAATATTTATATTAATATTAATTTTTTATTGTTATAGTCTGAGCAGGAGGGCAAAGATCCTGGTGAGTTTCGTCTATTCAGGGTGACACACACCAGGAGGGACGGTTCCTGGGTCGACACGCGATCACGGGAGGTTGCGGTAAGAAATTAGATTTATGTAGTATCTGTTTAATTTCTGAAATTTTATTTTGAGAAATTTATTAACTCATTTATTGTTGATTTTATAATTTAAAGACACGAGTCGAGGAGCTTCGCTCCCAGGCATCGCAGGTCGACTCCACTGATGGGGAGACGCCCGTCGAACTCTCAGCAGAGGAGAGTCGGCGTGTGTTTTTGGAGGCTGTTGGTGCCCAGTCGCGAGACCGCAGGGTCTATGGTCTGGGCACTAGAGCTTCTGCATATTTTTCCCATCAGGCCTCCAGCTCGCAATTTTCTGGTGATAATCCTGCCGAGCATTTAGACGACATTCGGAGATCTATTGCGGAGGAGGTTCGGCAGGATGTTCGTCAGGAGGTTCGGCAGGAGGTCGAGAACGAGTTTGAGTAGCGTATGCGAGGCCAGGATCAGGAGCTTGCAGACGTGCGAGATCAAATGCATCATTTGCAGGATATGGTTAGCCGCTTGTCGCAGGGTCTCCAGACTCTACGTGATCGCTCAGATTCTTGATGTATTTTTTTTTCTTTTTTTATGTTGTACATGAAAACTTCAAAATTTTAATATATGAATTATTTTGGAAATTGATTATTGTTTGGATCAATATGAGTGAAGAATGTTTCTATCAATATTTTAATTTAACGAAATTATTTTAACCGTTTTAATTTTTAATATTTTATATTTTTTAAAAAATTTAATTTATGACGCATTAGCGACTGAAATTGCATCACTAATATTTTTAAAATATTATTATTAAATATTGCGACGCAATGACCTGGTGTCGCAATAATTTAAAAAAAAAATTTAATAGCGACGCATTAGCGACTCAAATTGCGTCGCTATTATATCTAAAATATTTTTAATAAATATTGCGACGCAATGACCTTGCATCGCAATATTTTAAAAAAAATTTATTTGCAACGCATTAGCGACTCAAATTGCGTCACTATTATATCAAAAATATTATTATTAAATATTACAATGCAATTAAATGCATCGCAATATTGCAACGCAATTGAATGCATCATAATATTAATAATAATTTTAAATATTAAAAATTAGTTTTAAATTTAGCGACGCATTTGGATGCGTCGCAATATTGTGACGCATTGTTGCATCACAGAGAGTCGCAATATTGTGACGCAATTGCGATAAATGGATATTGCGACGGACATCTGAGCGACGTCGTCATTGCGTCGCTATTGCGTCGCAATAGCATGTTTAGCGATGCAATTGCGACGCATTTGGGCATCGCAATATTTTTTTCCCCTTGTGGTAATGGCTTGTTGAATTATCGAGGGAATAGAATATGGGTTTTTTCTTGTATTTTTCCTAAATTTTTTAATTTTTTTTGAAATCTCTATTCCAAAAACTTATAAACATTCATCTTGACTAATTTTTTAGAAAATGGCTTTGAACAATCTCATTACTTCTCTGCTTTCTAGCAACACCCTAACTAAAGAGAACTATCCCAAATGAAAATCTGATATTGACAACATTTTGACTAATGAGAACATCAAATTTGGTATCACTAAGCCAACCCTTGCTGCTGATCGTAATGTTAGAAAACATTATGACAAGTGGCAAGTTGCCACCAACCAAATGAAAGAGAAGAAAAATAGTAAATGTGATTTACTTGTACTTGAAGCTTGTCTAGTTGAGGTTGATACCTCCTCCTGGATAATTGATTTAGGGGCAACAAATCATGTTTGTTCTTCTATGCAACTCCTTAGTTCTTCAAGAAAGCTTTCTAATGGTGAATTGACAATGAGGGTTGGCAATGGGGCTACGGTATCGGCCAAGGCAGTTGGAATAGCCCATCTTTTGTTTGGAGAGAAATTTCTTATTATGAATAATGTTTATTTCATTCCAAACTTTTCTAGAAATTTGATTTCAGTTTCTAAACTTCATGAACAATGTTATGAAATTTTATTTAATGAAAATGTTATTTCAGTTTCAAGAAATGGTCTTGAAATTTGTCATGGATGTTTAGTTGATGGGTTATATGTTTTATCGCCTTATGAAAATGTTTCTTACAATACCGAACTGTTTAAAGTAGCTAATCCTAAGACTAACAAAAGACAAAAGGTAATAAACAGTGATAATGAAACATATCTCTGTCACCTTAGGCTTGGTCACATTAACCTTGATAGGATAAACAGACTTGTGAAGGATGGTCCTCTGAGAGAGCTAAGTGTTGGCACTCTTCCTGTCTGTGAGTCTTGTTTAGAAGGTAAAATGACCAAAAGACCTTTCTCTGCAAAGGGCCAAAGGGCTAATGAACCACTAGAGCTAGTACATTCGGATGTGTGTGGACCATTCAACGTACAAGCTAGAGGTGGTTATGAGTACTTTGTCACTTTCATTGATGATTACTCAAGTTATGATTTCGTTGATCTAATGCAAAGAAAGTCCGAGACTTTTGGAAAGTTTCAGGAATTTTGAGCAAAAGTTGAAAAACAATTAGGTAAATCACTGAAAACACTGCGATCAGATCAAGGTGGAGAATACCTTGATTATAATTCAAGAATTACCTTAATGAGCATGAAATTGTTTCATAGCTCATGGCTCCGAGAACTCCACAGCAAAATTGTGTTACAGAAAGGAGGAACCAGACATTGTTAGATATGATTAGATCAATGATTAGTTATTCCTCACTACCGATATCATTTTGGGGATACGCCTTACAGATGGCAATGCACATTTTGAATGTTGTACCATCTAAATCTGTATCCAAGACACCCTTAGAGATGTAGAACGGGCAAAAACCGAGTTTACATCATTTTCGCATATGGGGGTGTCCAGTTCATATTCTTAAGGGCAAATCTGGGAAGCTAGAACCACGAAGAGAAATGTGTCTATTCGTTGGCTACCCAAAGGGCACCAAAGAAGGTTTGTTTTATAGTCCACAAGAAAAGAAGGTGTTTGTATCGACAAATGCCACTTTTCTTGAAAATGATTATATACATAAATTCAAACCTCAGAGTAAAGTTGTACTTGAGGAGTTGCTCAAAGATCAGATTACCACTCCATCAATAAGAGTTGTTGAAATTAGGGAAGAAGAAACCATAGCTCCTAGTCAGGATATTATGGTGCCTAGATGTAGTGGGAGGGTTATCAGAACCCCAGCCCGCTGTAGACAGGATAGCAAAGCAAATGTTATGGTAGCTGATACCAACGATAATGATCCATCATCATACCAGTATGTGATGGATGATCCTGATAAGGACAAATGGATAGAAGCCATGAACCAAGAAATGGAGTCTCTGTACTCCAATACTATATGGGAACTTGTAGATCCACCTAAAGATGTCAGGCCCTTTGGATGTAAATGGATCTTCAAGAAGAAAAGAGGAGCAGATGGGAAGGTAGAGACCTTCAAAGCTAGACTTGTGGCAAAGGGTTATACCCAAAAGGAGGGAGTTGATTATGAAGAGACTTTCTCCCCAGTTGCCATCTTAAAGTCCATCCGCATTCTCTTATCCATAGCTGGATGTTTTGATTATAAAATATGACAGATGGACATTAAAATAGCCTTTCTGAATGGCTATTTAGAGGAGTCCATATATATGGAACAACCAGAGGGGTTCATTGTTAAAGATCAGGAGCAGAAAGTCTGTAAGCTTAATAGTGCTATCTATGGACTCAAACAAGCCTCCAGGTCTTGGAACATTAGGTTTGATGAAACAATCAAAACCTATGGCTTTGAGCAAAATGTTGATGAACCTTGTGTATACAAGTTCATTAATGAAAAAAGTGTGATTTTCTTAGTACTTGTTGCCCAGATGTAGCAACCCAAGAGGGGGGTGAATTGGGTATTTAAAATTAATTACTAGCGCAGATATATACTTAATCACTAGTTAAAAATTAGTTCGCAGCAGTGTATACGTAGTGGAGTGCACAAAACAAAATCACACAGAATAAGCAATCACAAACACAATAGGATTTATAGTGGTTCGGTGCCAAACTCGGCTCCTACGTCCACTCCCCAAAAACCCTTTGAGAATTTCACTAATCGTATCACAACGATTACAACCCCTAGCCTTCCTGACTAGTCCTCTTATTTCACGGCACAAGGCAGCCAAACCGCTAGCCTTCCCGGCTAGTCCTCTTGTTTTACGGCATAAGGAAGCCAAGCCCCTAGCCTTACCCAGAAATTTCAGAATAAATAACAGATAGCTCCTAACTTGAGAAAATATTTAAAAAGTACTTTACAAATTTGAAGCAAATCTTCAGCAATGAATGTGGATCTCTAAGGTAGCTAAAACTTTGAATGCTTCACCGAATCTGGACGACTTTAGCAGTGATTGAGATTTGTCAACTTCAAAGCACAAGAACTTGCTTTCCAACACTCCGAAAAATATACAATGAACACTCTCTTTCTTGATTTCTTTCTTCTCTTTTTCTTTTTCAGATTCATCATTGTGTTCCTCTGATCTCAGCTATTTAAACCAAGAAAAATGTCTGTTAGATACATTGGTAATAAGAGGAAATTAAAACGGGAGAGAAATATGACCGTTTGAGTTTATTTCCCTAAACATTGATTGCATTTAATCCTTTGATGAAGAAAGATCTCTGTCAAACACCAAAAGAAAAAGTCAATAATCATGAGAATAAAATATAATTAAAGAGAGAGAGAGAGAGCATGAAAGAGTTCAGAGAGGTGGTTGGCTAGAATTAATTTTCAGCAACTCCTTGAAAAACGTTCGGCCATGGAAAAGGGAGAAGAGGCCCCAAAGCTAACTAAGCAAACAAAGCTAGCTAGCTAGCTTGAAAAACTCAACAGCAAGAACACTTGAAATCATCCATAAAAGAGAAAATAAAGTAGCTAGCTAGCAAGCTAGCTTAATCCATCATGCACACAGTTTAGAAAAGCATCCAGGAAAAAATTGTTAGCTCTAGAGCTAACTCAATGAAAAGGTTTCATGCATTAAGAGAAAAGTAGTTAGCTATTTAGCTAACTAAATGAAAATTCATGCATCTAGGGAAGAAAGAAATGATAAAGTAGTTAGCTTTCCAGCTAACTAGATAAAAAGTTAACTCCATCATGATAAAAGTAGTTAGCTATTTAGCTAACTCAATTCAAAATTTCATGCGCCTAGGAGGAAGAAATGAATAAAGTAGTTAGCTGCTAAGCTAACTTATTTTAACATGCATTCGGCCAAGAGGGAAAATTGCCCAAAGAAGTTAGCTATTCAACTAACTCTTTCATCATAGCGTTCGACCAAGAGAGAGGGAGGAACAAAGCAGTTAGCTCCCCAGTTAACTGAAGTAATCTTTCATAAATCCATGAGAAAAGGAGTTAGCTTTCTAGCTAACTAAATTTAAAACATCATGGTGCCACCCAAAGAGAAGCTAGCTCTCCAGCTAGCTCATTTCAAACTCCATTCGGCTAAGAGAAATCCTGCAAGAAAATAGTTAGCTTCAAGCGATAACAAGTTAACTAAAAAGAGAAGCGAAGTTAGCTCACAAGCTAACTCAATATCAAGTCTATTCAGGCAGCCTGTTACAAGAAAGAATAGCTAGCTAACTAAGAGATTCAGCTAACTGATGGAAGGGACAAGCTAGCTCACAAGCCAACTTATTTTATGCATGGTTCGGCTAGGCTCACTGTGAGAGGGAAATAGCTAGCTAGCAAGTGGAGGAAGCTAGCTAACATAGTCATGCAATCAACCAAGGAATAATGGATCAATTAGCTATATTTAAGATAAGAGAAAACAAGCTTCCATATAACAAATAAAATTTTGCTTGATAAGGCTCACCTGTACGACACTTGTTCATCCCTGCAATAATTTTAATTTCCATAATAAACTTAGTCTTAATTATTTTGTAATCATCAAAATCAATTTCGGGGCCAACAATCTTTCCCTTTTTTATGATGATAAAAACATACAAAACCATTAAGCATGCAAATAAAATATGTAATCTCCCCCTGAACATATTAATCTCCCCCTGAATATATGGAGTGTATGACTTTCTCCATAATTTTATTTTATGCATTATTCTTCTCCCCCTTTTTGTCATTGATCAAAAAGACGATTTGAGAAATATGCAATAATCCAACGCATAATTCATGAAGATAAGATGCATACAATATTTAAGTCAAACATAATACATTGTCAAGTCAAGCATAAGATAAATATTACAAATCATTGTCCTAAACATCATCACTCACAAGATAAATTTTACAAGCATCATACAAAATATAGAACAAACATAAAGAAGTCATTTATCATCATCTGAAGAGATAACATTTGGTTGCTGAGAGGATCTGTCCAGTCGACTAGATGGTCCAGGGACATCATCAAACTGTTGCGGAGGAGGCATCCATAGGTGTGGATGAGAGAACATGCACCAGGAGCTGAGGCAGCAGTAAGGCCAATGTAGGTTTCCATGAAACTACTAAGCTTCACGGTAGATGTGTTCAGGTGATCAAAAGTATTCACTACATCCTTCGTTTGGCTTTCACTATATCTCATTTGATAAGTCACCCATTCAGCTTTAGTTTCAAAGTTTTCAAGCTTGGATTTCATTAGGTCGACTTCTTTCAAAATACGATCCATCAAAGAGTCATTGTGGTGGAACACTCGGCCATTAAGAACATTAACATCATGGACAAGTTGTTTTTGAGTCATAATTAATTAGGAAAGAGTTTCAAAAACTGAGGAGATATAGGGTACCATGGTGAAGTCATTAATAGATGAATTGCTGTCACTGGTACTCCGACTTGATAGAGCATTAGAAAGTTCATGGATAATCCGTTGAATCTGATCTTCACTAATTAGCACGGTAGAAAGAGTAGAAGTTGAGTTGTTATATCAATTTGAAGATTCGGGTACATCATGAGGTTCAATTAAAAATGGATTTGGTTCAGTCATTCCAGCTAAGAATGATTGGGTTGATGATAATCAAAATTAAAGAAGTTTGGAGGAGAACAAGCAGGTGGAGGTGGATCTGAAGGTACTAAATTTGTTGGTTGAAGAGCAGGTTTATCACCAGTTCTAGACCTAACTTTAGTCCATATACCATTTCGTTTAGCATAATCCATACGGTGGAGGGAATGCGCATTAAATATATCAGTATGACGTAATGCTACATTCGTTTCTCCTTTAAGTTTCACATGGTGAAATTCAAACACATAGGTGAGAAACATCTTGTATGGTAATGCAGCTTTAGATCTACCTACAGCTTCTTTCATTATTATCATCATTAATTCAGGCAAGTTTAAATGAGTCTTCTAATATATCAAACATTATACCTATATCTCTATCAGTTACAGCATTAAATGATCCGGCACGAGGAGTAAAAATCTTTGCAATGATGCTATGTAGCAATCTATTTTAAACATATAACATGTTTGCATCATGATTAACTATATTAGCATCATCATCCTCTAAGCCTAAAATCGTTGCAATTTTATAGTTTCTTTCACTTGGGAAGTTTACTAAATGCCATTTGACAAATACCTAAGGCGGAACCTAGCATTTCACTATCAAATTGGATTTTAACATTTTTAACAATTGAGGTTATAGTTCCATCACCAAAATTTATATTTTCATAAAACTCATATATTAAAGTTGGAAAGATAGGCTTTTTAGTGGATAGAAGATTTAATCAACCTTGAGATGCAAGTAGTTTTCCTATCTTAAACTCTTCTTGTTCTAGGAAATTAAAATCTACTAACCTTCCATTAGCTATTGATCTAGTGGTAAGGGATGGAAAGATACATCTTGAAGAAGAAGAAGGCTTCTTTGGAAGATCGGAGGACTCATCTCTTGAATGAGTTGATTTCTTCTTTGGAGCCATTCCCTTTCTTCTAGATGTGAAGGATTTGAAGCTTGAAGAAGAAAAATGAAGGAGGGAGACGGTTTGGAGAAGGCGTGGAGAAGAAGACAACTTTTCTTGATGAAACGAGTGAAATGAAGAGGGATGAAAGCTTTTATATGAAGATCTAAAGCGGTTAACTGATCAGGTGGCTGGTTGTTGCCTGGTCAGTTGACTACTTTAAATAAATCCAAGAAAGAAATAGGTGGCCGGTTGAGTGGAATAAATTTAAGTGGATTTCATGGTAGGGAGATAGCCAAGGCTAGTTAACTAGTCAGCTAACTGACACACTAAAAGAGAAAGCAATGATTGCAATTTAAAGATGTTCATGAAGGATTTGATTGATTAGATTAAGATTAGTCAAGCAACACATGCTAACCATGATATTTAATCATAAAGTCAAGTACCACAAGCATAATTAATTAAATAGATGGATTGATCATTCCAAGTTCCCTTCTAATTTCATAAAATTTCGATTCTTCTAATGGTTTAGTAAAAATATTTGCAAGTTATTTTTCATTACATAAGAATTCTAATACAATGTCACCATTATTAACATGATCCCTAATGAAATGATGTCTAATTTCGATATGTTTAGTTCTTGAATGTTGAATGGGATTCTTAGTTAAATTAATTGCACTAGTGTTATCACATTTTATTGGTATGCCTTTCTGTTTGATACCATAATCCTCTAGCTGCTGCTTAATCCACAAAATTTGAACATAGCAACTTCCAGCTGCAATGTATTCGGCCTGGCCGTAGACAATGCTACTGAAGTTTGCTTTTTGCTAAACCATGAGATTAAGTTAACACCTAGGAATTGGCAAGTTCCACTAGTTGATTTTCTATCTAATTTACATCCAGCAAAGTCTGAATCTGTGTATCCTATTAAGTCAATGCTAGATTGTCTGTCATACCAAAGTCCTAAGTTTTTAGTTCCATTTAAATATTTAAAAATCCTTTTAACAGCAAGCAAGTGTGATTCTTTAGGATTAGCTTGATATCTGGCACACATGCAAACACTAAACAGGATATCAGGTCTACTCGCAGTTAAGTATAATAAAGATCCTATCATGCCTCTATAAAGTTTTAAATCAATAGATTTTTCAGAATTATAAGCTTCAAGTCTACAAGATGAGCTCATAGGGGTACCGATACTCTTAGATGTCTCCATGCCAAACTTTTTGATCATTTCCTTGATATACTTGGATTGGCTTATGAAGATCCTGTCTTTGCTTTGTTTGATCTAAAGTTCGAGAAAATAATTTAATTCTCCCATCATACTCATCTCGAACTCTCCCTGCATAAGCTTAGCAAAGTCCTTTCATAAAGAATCATTAGTGGCACCAAAAATGATATCATCTACATAGATTTGAATAATTAAAATATCATCATTTTGTCTTTTAATAAATAGAGTTGTATATACATTTCCTTGAATGAAGTCATTACTAATCAAGAATTTGCTTAACCTCTCATACCAAGCCCAGGGTGCTTGCTTCAAACCATACAAAGCTTTGTTTAATTTAAATACGTGGTTTGGAAACAAGTGGTTTTCAAAGCCGGATGGCTGTTCCACAAAAACTTGTTCAGCAATGTATCCATTTAGGAAGCGCTTTTAACATCCATTTGATATAATTTAAAATTCATAAAGCAAGCAACAGCAAGAAGTAATCTGATAGCTTCTAATCTAGCAACAGGGGCATAAGTTTCATCAAAATCAATTCCTTCTTCTTGATTATAACCCTTAGCTACTAGTCTTGCTTTATTTCTAATTATGTTACCATGTTCATCCAATTTATTTCTAAAAACCCATTTAGTTCCTATAATTTGATGATCATGAGGTCTATCAATAAGAGTCCATACATTATTTCTTTCAAATTGATTAAGTTCCTCATGCATTGCATTTATCCAATCAACATCATTTTTAGCTTCATCATAGCATTTAGGTTCAATTTTAGAAACAAATGCTAAGTTATTATAAGTATCTCTAAATGACGATCTCGTCCTAATTCCTTGAGATAATTCACCAATAATTTGATCTTTAGGGTGACTGTGAACATACCTCCATCCTCTTTCTAAATCATCATTACCTTGTGAGGCTTCTGGTGGATTAGCATTGCTTTCTTCATTTACCTCTTGTGTATCTGAATCCTCCTTGTCCTTCAAGGTGATATCTTTGAGTTGATCTTCAATTTCATCTGCATCATTTATACCTTTTCTCTTCCTTAATGGAAGATCATTAGATTCATCAAAGATAACATGAATTGATTCTTCAACTACTAAAGTCTTTTTGTTAAAAACTCTAAAAGCTCTACTATGTAAAGAATAACTAAAAAAATTCCTTCATCAGATTTAGCATCAAAT
Organism: Calamus simplicifolius; assembly: GCA_900491605.1. NCBI lineage: Eukaryota > Viridiplantae > Streptophyta > Magnoliopsida > Arecales > Arecaceae > Calamus > Calamus simplicifolius. Next base: position 7,186 of record UESW01002004.1, on the reverse strand, counting down.
TTATCAAGGTTTGCTTTTCCATTATTTAAAACAAAATAGCGGCATCCAAAAATATGAAAATAACTGATGTTAGGTTTTCTTCCTTTTCAAAATTCATACGGAGTCTTTTTCAAAATTGGTCTGATTAATGCACCACTACAAGAGAAATAAATTATTGCGACGCCCAAATGCGTCGCAATTGCATCGCTAAACATGATATTGCGACACAATAGCGACGCAATGACGGCGTCGCTCAAATATCCGTCGCAATACCCATTTATCGCAATTGCATCGCAATATTGTGACTCTCTGCGATGCAACTGCGACGCATGCAAATGCGTCGCTAAATTTAAAATTAATTTTTTTAAAAAATATTTATTATTAAATATTGTGACGCACTAAATTGCATCGCAATATTGTGATGCATCCAGCGGCGTTGCAATATTTAATAATAATATTTTTGGTATAATAGCGACGCAATTTGAGTCGCTAATGCATCGTAAATAAAAATTATTTTAAAATATTGCGATGCAGGGTCATTGCGTCGCAATATTTATTAAAAATTTTTAAGATAAAATAGCGACTCAATTTTAGTCGCTAAAGCATCGCTATTAAATTTATTTTTAAATTATTGTGATGCCAGGTCATTGCATCGCAATATTTAATAATAATATTTTGAAAATATTAGCGATGCAATTTCAGTCGCTAATGCGTCGCAAATTTTGTTTTTAAAAAAATATAAAAGATTAAAAATTAAAACGGTTAATACAATTTTGCTAAATCTAAATATTGATACAAACATTTTTCACTCAATCCAAACAATAATAAATTTCCAAAAATAATTTATATATTAAAATTTTGAAGTTTTTACAACATAAAAAAAGAAAAGAAAAATACATTAAGAATCTGGGCGATCACGTGGAGGCTGTGGAGGCTGAAGACTCTGCGACAAGCGTCTAACCATATCCCGTAAATAATGCATCTCATCTCGCATGTCTGCAACCTTCTGATCCCGGCCTCGCATACGATCCTCAAAATCCTGCTCGACCTCCTGGCGAATCTCCTCTGCAATAGATCTGTGAAGGTCCTGTAAACGCTCAGGAGGAAGATCACCAGGAACTCGCGAGCTGGAGGCCTGATGGGGAAAAAATGTAGAAGCTCTAGTGCCCAGATCATAGACCCTGCGGTCTCGTGGCTGGGCACCAACAGCCTCCAAAAACACACGCCGACTCTCCTCTGCTGAGAGTTCGACGGGCGTCTCCCCATCAGTAGAGTCGACCTGCGATGCCTGGGAGCGAAGCTCCTCGACTCGTTTCTTGAAATTATGAAATCAACAATAAATGAGTTAATAAATTTCTCGAAATAAAATTTTAGAAATTAAACAGATACTACATATATCTAATTTCTTACCGCAACCTTCCGTGATCACGTGTCGACCCAGGAACCGTCCCTCCTGGTGTGTGTCGCCCTGAATAGACGAAACTCACCAGGATCTCCGCCCTCCTGCTCAGACTATAACAATAAAAAAAATGATATTAATACAAATATTTGTAAATAACTAAAATAGTAATTAAAATATTTATGTTTTCTTACCATACGCCGTCTGTGCTCCTGAATCGAAATGGAGCCCGAAGTATGGCGAGAGAGACCGTGCCAGGACCGCCCTTCTCAGATCGGCGGTTCGTGCTGGCTGATGCGGACCTCCTGCGCCAGCCATCGGACTCCAGGCCTGCTGCCACTCGTGCCAAATACCCTCTGGCACGTGCGCAGGACGCTGATCCGATGACCTCCAACGATGAAGCATGTCGGAGTATCGGCGTCGCATCAGAGCCTCCCATGCTGCCCTAATGGCATCATGGCTGGCAGGATCCCACGTAAACTTTTTCTGCATTAAAATAAACAGTTAGTTTCTGAATTTATTAAGTTTAAGAAATTTTATATCACTGATAAATTGTATTTAATAAGTTTACCTGAAACTCAGAAAAATAAAACTCCCTCGTGGCTGGAGATACGTGGCGCCAATCGTAGCCACTGGGATCTGCACGCCTCTGAAATACGGCGCTGATGTGGCTGGATACATGATGCTGCTCAATGAATCTGTTAAAAAAATGCAGTTTATAAGTAATTGACTTAAAAACATAAACAATATTTTTAATTAGTATATACTTACATCCCCTGAGCATCAAGTCGAAGTAAGTGCGGCCGATGGTGGAAAACTCTCGGAGGTCTGTGCCGATCGGACTAGATGGTAATACTGCTGAGAGATCGAAGGCTGCGCCTCTGCTGGAGATCCAAACTCTCCATCTCGACGCTCATGTGATCTGATGTAGCAGGGCTACGTCTCTGCTCACTCCGTCTGTCGTCGGTAGATCTACCTCTGCCCTCATACTGAAAATACTAAAGATTCACACAATTAAATTACGATTAATGATTGACTATGTAAGAATTTAACACTTATAAAAAAAAGTTAAATTTTAAAAAACCTCTATGTTTAATCGGTGTCATTTGTTTCGTGAAATGTTGGTTCAACATCCGATGCCGTATCGGATTGCGAATCAGTTTCATTATCATCGGAAGGAAACCGAACATTTGCATCCGCAATTTCTTGGACATCACCATTTGGATCTCTAAGTGATGTTTCAGGAGCCCTTGTGTCGTCCTCAATTGCATGCATTTCCATCTCATCCTCTTGAAATGCAGGGCACTCGGCTGATTGACTTGATGAACTCTCCTCTAATACGATTGTTGAACGTGGGACGATTTTAGAAACGGCCCACCAATCTCGCTTGTCGTTGCGCAAACTTGGATATCCGCAGTAAAAGACTTGCTGAGCTTGGGATGCAAGGATGAATGGGTCATATTTCTGCAATCTTCGTCGATGGTTCACTTCAACCAAATTGTAGTCGTTATGAACCCTTTTGCCCACAGGAACTATCGGATCGAACCAATCACAACGAAACAATACGGTTCGTTTCATAGGCCAACCGGGATATTCAACTTCAACCACCTCTACTAACTTTCCATAATAATCCTGCATATTTGCTCCAACACTTTCTCCTTTACACACACGCCCCAGTTCTGAGTGCCTCTTGAAGCTGCTAATCGTTCAATCTGAAATTTGTACCCATTTACAAAATAGCCAGTAGAGGTTGTTACGGTCTTCAATGGCCATTGCGATAGACATTTAATGAAAATATTGTCGGTTGTGGACCATGGACCGTTGACCTATAAATTAATAAGCTATTGACATCCAATTCAAAAAATAATAGCCATTATCAAAATTGATTGAGTGATACTACTCACAAATTCATAAAACCAGTAAGCAAACTCCGTTTCTAATTTCTGCCCAATTGCAACTTGACTGATGTCGGGATTCATCTGTCGTTGTCTATCACAAAACATCCTTATGGGATGAAAAGGATGAAAACTACTGTTAGAAATTAAATATTATGGTATATTATTATTTAAATTTAAATTTCAATTTAGCATTGAAGTATACACTTACTCAATATATGGATCGACTTCTCGACAGTTCATTAGGATGTAATAATGTGCTGCATTATACTCCATATCGCTAAGATTTCTTGACTTCTCTGCCCACCAAATGAACGGCCGATAGCTTTAAAAATTGATATTCTACCGTCATTAGCTTCTGCTTCGTCCACACATACGTCATCGTTACGACCATGATTTCGGCTCCTCGTGTGGACGTGACCCTCAAAGTAATGCGAGGCAAAAGCTGAAACTTCTTCGACCAAGTGTGCATTGCATATAGAACCTTCAACCCTTGCCTTATTACGCACATTATTTTTTAACTTCTTAAGATACCTATATGTAAAGTTGCAACAAAAAATTAACGAATTTTTCAAGCAATGAAATAATATTTGAAATGTCAACATATCTTAATGATGTATATATTTACCTCTCGAAAGGATACATCCAGCGATACTGCACGGGACCAGCTATGCTCGCTTCGTATGGCAAGTGAACCGGTAAATGCTCCATTGAGTCAAAAAAACTGGGAGGAAATATTCGCTCAAGCTTGCATAAAATAATTGGAATTTCCTCCTCAAGCCTTGCCATGGATGCAGAAGTAATGACTGCGGCAGATAACTCCTTGAAGAATAAGCTGAGCTCCGTAATTGCCTTCCAGACATGTTGCGGAAGCAACTCACGAAAAGCTATAGGTAATAATCGTTGCATGAAAACATGGCAGTCATGCTCTTCATGCCGAACAACTTGAGCTTATGCATGTCCACACACCTACCGATATTTGAGGCATAACCATCTGGAAATTTTAACCCTCTAAGCCAGTTACATAAAACTTCTCGTGAATTTCTGTCAAGAGTGTAACATGCTTTAGGATAGGTCCCATCGGCACTCCTTCTCAAATCACCTCTTCTGCAGTACTGATTAAGTTCTTCTCTTGACTTTGCAGTATCTTTTGTTTTTCCCGGGATGTTTAGCACCGTGTTAAATATGTTATCAAAGAAATTTTTCTCGATATGCATAACATCCAAGTTGTGCCGGATGAGATTTGTGCTCCAATAAGGCAAATCCCAAAATATACTTCGCTTCTTCCAGTTATGTTCTTTACATATACGGCTATTTATTCTATCTGCATCTGGTTCCCATGCATACATCAACCCCAAATGCTCTATAGAATCAAATAGATCCGTGCCGGACCTAACCGGTTCGGCAAATTTTGTGACTGCTTTGTTCTTCCGGAAGGCGATCAAGTTACGCCTGTAAGGATGATTTGGGGGCAAGAACTTCCTATGGTTATCAAACCATGACTGCTTACCACTCTTCTGCAATGTAAATGCATCCGAATCATACATGCAATGAGGGCATGCCAGACGTCCAGCAGTGCTCCAACCAGACAACATTGCATATGCCGGAAAATCACTTATTGTCCACATCAAAGCAGCTCTCATTAAGAAATTTGTTTCATAGAAATGTCGTAGGCTACCACTCCTGTTTCCCACAACATTTTCAATTCGGCCACCAACGGTTGCAGAAAGACATCAATCTTTTCCTTTGGATTTGATGGTCCTGGAACCAAAACGGTTAAAAACATTGCAGGTATCTTTCATGCACTTCCACGGAGGAAGGTTATATACAGTCAGTATCACAGGCCAACATGAATACTGTTGCCCCGCTTGACCAAATGGTTGGAAGCCATCGGTACAAAGACCTAATCTCACATTCCTTATATCTTCAGCGAAATCAGGATGATTTTCATTGAAATGCTTCCAAGCCTTTGAATCTGATGGATGCCGCATTTCATCCTCTTTAGATTCATGTTCGGCATGCCATCTCATATCAGCAGCTGTTGCCTCAGATCTGTATAATCTCTGCAGGCGTGGGGTAAGAGGAAAGTAATGCATCCTCTTGTAAGGCACACTTTTCCTCCTACTTGTACCGGCTCCTCCTTCGGTGTTTTTGAACCTCGATTGCCCACAAATCTTACACCATCTCAGCTCTGAGTCTTCACCCCAAAATATCATACAATTGTTCAAGCAACAATCGATCTTATTAACTGGGAGCCCAAGCCCACGCAACAACTTCTTTGTTGCGTAAAAACTGTCTGCGGCAACATTGTCATTTGGCAAAATTTCTTTGATTAACTCAGCTACAGAATTGAACGCCTTTTCTGATAATCGATGTTCTGCCTTAATATTCAACATTCGAGCAGCTGTAGAGAACTGGGAATGACCCTCACACCCAGGATACAATTCTTGATTTGCAGCACGCAACATATCATAAAATTGTTGTGCTTCTGGATTTGGTTCTTCCATAAATGTATTCTGATTGAAGTCATTACCCGATGCATTCATCACCATTTGTTCATATGTGTTTAAATTCACAAATGGTTCATCTACGGGAATTGACTCTTGTTGGCCTATAACAGCTGCTGGAATATCCTCTGGTTCACCATGACAGTACCAAACATAGTAATCAGGAACAAACCCTTCTTACACAAATGCACCTTAACAGTTTCCACATCTCTGTAGGCTTTATTCTGACACCTGTGGAAGTTGCATGGGCACCTAATCCTAGGGCCATCCATCCATTCAGGTTGGCTACATGCAAATGCGATAAATTCTTCCAATCCATTCAGAAAATCTGGATTAGCAAGCCATCTTTTATCCTTGCATACATCCACGAGCGAGCCCCGCTCATTTTTGACCGACTTATACAAAGTCTGGTAAATCATTAAATGAAACCACAAAATAAAACTATATTAGTATTAATAAATATATAACTAAATTATTTCTTGGTCACAACTAAGGTTAATAACAACCATTTAAATCATTTATAAGTAACCAATTTTTTTAGGCAACTAAGGACCCTACCATGCAAGGGCGAGCCACGGCTACGATCCTTGGCGTGCTAGCAAGGACCGATGCACAGGTTTCATGGCTAATGGGAGGGCTTGAGTTTGGGTCGGGCCGCAAGGCGGTGCGTTTAATCATGAGACTTCACAAGAATTCAAGTGTCTTAAATAATTCTACCTTCACTCCATGTCTATAAGGTAAGGCCCTATCCCATTCAAGAATATTTTTTGTGATATGTTATTCTGCTATTAATTATCATCGATCGGTTACATTGAAATTTCGGCAGCATTTCCCATATGTTCTCCTAAATGTGTGGTATATAAGCCACACTAGGAGAACGTATGAGCAAATACAAACCGAAATCTCACCCCACGATGATTACTAGCAGACTAACATGTCACAAGAAATATTCCCAAACTGTCCACCAGGACAATTTGAGAATTTGCAAGACTAAGGCTTACAAATTCTCAAACGGGTCTAAAGGTTAAAGTGCTGTGATTATGGAAGTCCGAAGACAATCGAACTTATGCTTGTTATTCTTAACTTCTTGTGAATTATATATGTAATCACTAACTTTTTAAGATTATTGTGTCAAATACAAATGTTTGCGAATACTAAAATGTAAATCATTGAAACTACTAATTTGTTGCTGAAAATTAAATAATATTACAACAAGACTTTTTATTTAGCATTTATAATTTAATGCATCATTCAGTTTGCAGAAGAATATAAATAATCAAGACATAACAAATGTAAATAAGTACAAATGCACAAATACTATTGCATAAACATTCTGCTTAAATTAATTATTGCATAAACATTATACAAATTAAATAATAATACAACAAGACTTCCTATCTAGCATT